>OX401411.1:27217277-27421801 GCA_947846245.1 Cerastoderma edule
CAGGATCTGTTGCCGCTTTGAATCATTGTTAATGTGTGCAGGATCTGTCGCCGCTTTGAACGATTGTTAATGTGCACAGGATCTGTCGCCGCTGTGATTCACTGTTAATGTGTACACGAACTGTTGCCGCTTAGAATCATTGTTTATGTACACAGGATCTGTCGCCGCTGTGAATCATTATTAATGTGTACAGGATCTGTCGCCGCTTTGATTCATTGTTAATGTACTCAGGATCTGTCGCCGCTGGGAATAATTGTTAATGTGCACAGGATCTGTCGCCGCTTTAATTTATTACTAATATGTGCAGGAGCTTTCTTGCTTTGAAATATTGTTAATGTGTACAGTATCTGTTGCCGCTGTGAATCATTGGTAATGTGCACATGATCTGTCGCCGCTGTGAATCATTGTTAATGTGCACAGGATCTTTTGCCGCTTTGATCCATTGGATAATGTGCACATGATCTGTCGCCGCTGTGAATAATTGTTAATGTGCACGCGAGCGTTCGATGTTATTGAACGGCTCTACCTGCAGACACTGGCGCTGTTCACAGTGTTAACGACTCTACCTGCAGACGCTGACGCTGTCCACAGTGTTTGGCAGAGTTGGACTTCATAGGATCCAATAATGCAACGAACACGTTAATAACTTATCCATGTTCAGGCTTGACATCAGTGATGTATCACGTCTGCTGAAGGACTTGGGTTAATCTGTATTTCCTTTATTGCGACAGGGTCCATCGTGGACAGCAACTACTGGATTAAAGTCTCCCAATCTAAAACGAAAACAAATACAATAGTTTTCAACAAATCCCTTTGAGAGCCTGTATATTTACTGCTAAGCAGGCATTATTTGTGAATAAAGTTTAGAAAAGGCCATATCACTATGGAGGTACTGAAAGAAGGTGGTTCAATGTGAAATAGAGATATCCAGTAATAATGACTGGTTGTTTCAGCCAAAAGATGAATGCATGTCATTAAATATTAAAAGGGGATAGTTTAGGGTAGACTAAAGATGTTTATGATTAAATACTAATATGGGATAATGTTGGGTAAAAGAAAGATGTATGTCATTCGTATATACTAATAAAGGAATACTTTGGATAGAAGGTAGATGTTCCCCCATATACATGTATGCTTATAGAGGAATATTTTGGGTAGATGATAAATGTTTATTCATATAAACTAATAGAGGAATATTTTGGGTAGATGATAAATGTTCATTCATATTTAATAATAGGGCAATATTTTGGGTAGATGATAACTGTTCATTCATATATACTAATAGGGGAATATTTTGGGTAGATGATAAATGTTCATCCATATATACTAATAGAGGAATATTTTTGGTTGATGATAACTGTTCATCCATATATACTTATAGGGGAATATTTTGGGTAGATGATAAATGTTCATTCATATTTAATAATAGGGCAATATTTTGGGTAGATGATAACTGTTCATTCATATATACTAATAGAGGAATATTTTTGGTTGATGATAACTGTTCATCCATATATACTAATAGGGGAATATTTTGGGTAGATGATTAATGTTCATTCATATATACTAATAGAGGAATATTTTTGGTTGATGATAACTGTTCATCCATATATACTAATAGGGGAATATTTTGGGTAGATGATAAATGTTCATTCATATTTAATAATAGGGCAATATTTTGGGTAGATGATAACTGTTCATTCATATATACTAATAGAGGAATATTTTGGGTAGATGATAACTGTTCATTCATATATACTAATAGAGGAATATTTTGGGTAGATGATAACTGTTCATTCATATATACTAATAGAGATATATTTTGGGTAGATGATTAATGTTCATTCATATATACTAATAGAGGAATATTTTGGGTAGATGATAACTGTTCATTCATATATACTAATAGGGGAATATTTTGGATAGATGATAAATGTTCATCCATATATACTAATAGAGGAATATTTTGGGTAGATGATTAATGTTCATTCATATATACTAATAGAGCAATATTTTGGGTTGATGATAACTGTTCATTCATATATACTAATAGAGGAATATTTTGGGTAGATGATAAATGTTCATCCATATATACTAATAGAGGAATATTTTGGGTAGATGATTAATGTTCATTCATATATACTAATAGAGCAATATTTTGGGTTGATGATAACTGTTCATTCATATATACTAATAGAGGAATATTTTGGGTAGATGATAAATGTTCATCCATATATACTAATAGAGGAATATTTTGGGTAGATGATTAATGTTCATTCATATATACTAATAGAGCAATATTTTGGGTTGATGATAACTGTTCATTCATATATACTAATAGAGGAATATTTTGGGTAGATGATAAATGTTCATCCATATATACTAATAGAGGAATATTTTGGGTAGATGATTAATGTTCATTCATATATACTAATAGAGCAATATTTTGGGTTGATGATAACTGTTCATTCATATATACTAATAGAGGAATATTTTGGGTAGATGATAAATGTTCATCCATATATACTAATAGAGGAATATTTTGGGTAGATGATTAATGTTCATTCATATATACTAATAGAGGAATATTTTGGGTTGATGATAAATATTCAACCATATATACTAATAGAGCAATATTTTGTGTAGATGATAAATATTCATTCATAAATACTTAAATAGGAATATTTTGGGTAGATGATAAATGTTCATTCATATAAACTAAGAGAGGAATATTTTTGGTTGATGATAACTGTTCATTCATATACAGTGTATACTGATAGAGGAATATTTTTGGTAGATGATAAATGTTCATTCATATATACTAATAGAGGAATATTTTGGGTTGATGGTAAATGTTCATTCATATATACTAATAGAGCAATATTTTGAGTAGATGAAAAATGTTCATTCATGTATACCAATAGAGGAATATCTTGGGTAGATGATAAATGTTCAACCATATATACTAATAGAGGAATATTTTGGGTAGATGAAAAATGTCCATTCATATATTCTTAAAAAGGAATATTTTGGGTAGATGATAACTGTTCGTTCATATATACTAATAGAGGAATATTTTTGGTAGATGATAACTGTTCATTCATATATACTAATAGAGGAATATTTTGGGTAGATGATAAATGTTCATTCATATATACTAATAGAGGAATATTTTGGGTAGATGATAAATATTCATTCATAAATACTTAAATAGGAATATTTTGGTTAGATGAAAAATGTTCATTCATATAAAGTAATAGAGGAATATTTTGGGTAGATGATAACTGTTCATTCATATATACAGTGTATACTGATAGAGGAATATTTTTGGTAGATGATAAATGTTCATTCATATATACTAATAGAGGAATATTTTGGGTTGATGATAAATGTTCATTCATATATACTAATAGAGCAATATTTTGAGTAGATGAAAAATAATCATTCATGTATACTAATAGAGGAATATTTTGGGTAGATGATAAATGTTCATTCATAAATACTTAAATAGGAATATTTTGGGTAGATGAAAAATGTTCGTTCATATAAACTAATATACGAATATTTTTGGTAGATGATTAATGTTCTTTCATATATACTGATAGAGGAATTTTTTGAGTAGACGATAACTGTTCGTTCATATATACTAATAGAGGAATATTTTTGGTTGATGATAACTGTTCATTCATATATACTAATAGAGGAATATTTTGGGTAGATGATAAATGTTCATTCATATATACTAATAGAGGAATATTTTGGGTAGATGATAAATGTTCATTCATAAAAACTTAAATAGGAATATTTTGGGTAGATGAAAAATGTTCGTTCATATAAACTAATATAGGAATATTTTGGGTAGATGATTAATGTTCATTCATATATACTGATAGAGGAATATTTTGAGTAGATGATAAATGTTCATTCATATATACTAAAAGAGGAATATTTTGGGTAGATGATAAATGTTCATTCATATAAACTAATAGAGGCATATTTTGGGTAGATGATAAATGTTCATTCATATACAGTGTATACTGATAGAGGAATATTTTGGGTAGATGATAAATGTTCATTCATATATTCCTAAAGAGGAATATTTTGGGTAGATGATAAATGTTCATTCATATATACTAAGAGGGGAATATTTTGGGTAGATGATAAATGTTCATTCATATATACTAATAGAGCAATATTTTGGGTAGATGACAAATATTCATTCATAGATACTAATAGAGGAATATTTTGGGTAGATGAAAAATGTTCATTTATGTATACTAATAGAGGAATATTTTGGGTAGATGATAAATGTTCATTCATATAAACTAATAGAGGAATATCTTGGGTAGATGATCAATGTTCATTCATATATACTTAAAGAGGAATATTTTGAGTAGATGATAAATGTTCATTCATATTTACTTAAAGAGAAATAATTTGGGTATATGAGAAATGTTCATTCATATATACTTAAAGAGGAATATTTTGAGTAGATGATAAATATGTCATATATACTGATAGAGGAATATATTGGATATATGATAAATATTCATTCATATATATACTGATAGAGGAATATTTTGGGTAGATGACAAATGTTCATTCATAGATACTAATAGAGGAATATTTTGGGTAGATGAAAAATGTTCATTCATGTATACTAATAGAGGAATATTTTGGGTAGATGATAAATGTTCATTCATATAAACTAATAGAGGAATATCTTGGGTAGATGATCAATGTTCATTCATATATACTTAAAGAGGAATATTTTGAGTAGATGATAAATGTTCATTCATATTTACTTAAAGAGAAATAATTTGGGTATATGAGAAATGTTCATTCATATATACTTAAAGAGGAATATTTTGAGTAGATGATAAATATGTCATATATACTGATAGAGGAATATTTTGGGTAGATGATAAATGTTCATTCATATAAACTAATAGAGGAATATTTTTGGTAGATGATAAATATTCATTCATATATATACTGATAGAGGAATATTTTGGTAGTTGGAAAATGTTCATTCATATATACTGATAGAGGAATATTTTGGGTAGATGATAAATGTCATTCATATATACTAATAGAGGAATATTTTGGGTAGATGATAAATGTTCATTCATATATACTAATAGAGCAATATTTTGTGTAGATGATAACTGTTCATTCATATATACTAATAGAGGAATATTTTTGGTAGATGATAAATGTTCATTCATATAAACTAATAGAGGAATATTTTGGGTTGATGATAAATGTTCATTCAAATATACTAGTGGAGGAATATTTTGGGTAGATGATAAATGTTCATTCATATATACTAATAGAGAAATATTTTGTGTAGATGATAACTGTTCATTCATATATACTAAAAGAGGAATATTTTGGGTAGATGATAAATGTTCATTCATATAAACTGATAGAGGCATATTTTGGGTAGATGATAAATATTCATTCATATATACTAATAGGGGAATATTTTGGGTAAATGATAAATGTTCATTCATATATACTAAAAGAGGAATATTTTGGGTAGATGAAAAATGTTCATTCATATATCCCTAAAGAGGAATATTTTGGGTAGATGATAAATGTTCATTCATATAAACTAATAGAGGAATATTTTGGGTAGATGATAACTGTTCATTCATATATACTAATAGAGGAGTATGTTTGGTAGATGATCAATGTTCATTCATATATACTAATAGAGGAATATTTTGGGTAGATGATAAATGTTCATTATATATCCCTAAAGAGGAATATTTTGGGTAGATGATAAATGTTCATTCATATATTCCTAAAGAGGAATATTTTGGGTAGATGATAAATATTCATTCATATATACTAATAGGGGAATATTTTGGGTAGATGATAAATGTTCATTCATATATACTAATAGAGCAATATTTTGGGTAGATGTCAAATGTTCATTCATATATACTAATAGTGGAATATTTTGGGTAGATGATAAATGTTCATTCATATATACTAATAGAGCAATATTTTGGGTAGATGACAAATGTCCATTCATATATACTAATAGGGGAATATTTTGGGTAAATGATAAATGTTCATTCATATATACTAAAAGAGGAATATTTTGGGTAGATGAAAAATGTTCATTCATGTATACTAATAGAGGAATATTTTGGGTAGATGATAAATGTTCATTCATATAAACTAATAGAGGAATATTTTGGGTAGATGATAACTGTTCATTCATATATACTAATAGAGGAGTATTTTTGGTAGATGATCAATGTTCATTCATATATACTAATAGAGGAATATTTTGGGTAGATGATAACTGTTCATTCATGTATACTAATAGAGGAATATTTTTGGTAGATGATCAATGTTCATTCATATATACTAATAGAGGAATATTTTTGGTAGATGATAAATGTTCATTCATAGATACTAATAGAGGAATAATTTTGGTAGATGATAAATGTTAATTCATATATACTAATAGAGGATATTTTCGGATGCCCTTTCTTATAAGCATTATGGAAACTTTCAGATAGAAATCTTTGTATGAGCCTTCATTCTAAAGTATTCCTCTAGATAAGGTTATGATAGACTCGCGTAAATACACTTCAATTAGAATCATAATTTTAATTGTTACTTACGAACACGCCTTTAATTGGTTCATTCTACTTATATGGCACTTGCTTGGATATGTTTGTCCGTCCGTACAGCAGATCGGATCACCATGATCTGTACAGTTATGTTCCTCATTGCAGTCCAAGTCCAGAAAGCGTTCGATTGGCCGACACATCATGCCTGTAGAAATAATGTGTACATGTCATCTTACCACATATGTGTGTCCAGTAGAGCAGCTATATAACTAGATGAGAAGTTATACAAACGTCTATATTTATAGTGGTACATACATACACACGGGCTTTCAGACCTACATACAAACGTCTATATTTATAGTGGTACATACATACACACGGGCTTTCAGACCTACATACAAACGTCTATATTTATAGTGGTACATACATACACACGGGCTTTCAGACCTACATACAAACGTCTATATTTATTGTGGTACATACATACACACGGGCTTTCAGACCTACATACAAACGTCTATATTTATAGTGATACATACATGAACACGGGCTTTCAGACCTACATACAAACGTTTATATTTATAGTGGTACATACATACACACGGGCTTTCAGACCTACATACAAACGTCAAATTTATAGTGGTACATACATACACACGGGCTTTCAGACCTACATACAAACTTCTATATTTATAGTGGTACATACATACACACGGGCTTTCAGACCTACATACAAACTTCTATATTTATAGTGGTACATACATACACACGGGCTTTCAGACCTACATACAAACGTCTATATTTATAGTGGTACATACATAAACACGGGCTTTCAGACCTACATACAAACGTCTATATTTATAGTGGTACATACATACACACGGGCTTTCAGTCCTGCATACAAACGTCTATATTTATAGTGGTACATACATACACACGGGCTTTCAGACCTACATACAAACGTCTATATTTATAGTGGTACATACATAAACACGGGCTTTCAGACCTACATACAAACGTCTATATTTATAGTGGTACATACATACACACGGGCTTTCAGACCTACATACAACATGCTTACATTAGGTTACATGTACATCATTTAAAATACAGATATCAACAACCGGGAACTATTTACTTTTTATGAGTTCAGACTTGTATCTTCCTTTCCAATAGTCGACAGTAACCATTGAGAAAGTGAAGTCGATATAAATAGCACACTTTAACAAATAACCCAGATAATCGACCGTGTAAGAAACAAAACGCGCAATTCATACCTGTGATGAAAGCTGTAATGAAAAAAAGAGCAATACTTCTTGCCATTATGTCCATGTTAAGATTAAATGATTATATTAACGTTAAATAATATGTTTTTAAATGTGTTCATAAAGCACTTGACGATATATAAATGTTGTTTCCGATAAGATACGCCACTGACATATAGTCCAGACTGTTTGACGTATATAATCATGTGATGACATGGACGAATAGAATCGGTCTATCCAATTGACGTCAATTGTAACACCAAGAGGTCAGCGTTGATGTTCGCAATTATATGGACTCAAAGCCCTAAGAGTATCGAGAGCGAGAGTTTTACTTTTTTGACAGATTAGATAACTTTTCTAAATTTTCTAAAATAGGAAATAGTTGGGGGCGAGGGGTGCGTCCCAATGACTTTTTATGGGAGAAGTGTGCTGCAACAATATTTTGTATCCAACAATCGTCATTTAAATAGGAGAGCAAACACATAACAATTTGAGCTAACACAGAAAGAAAATGTATATAAAAGAATATTACAAGAAAAGGAAAAAAACATAATGTGAAAACAAGAATATGTGCTTGGTTAAAATGTAGTACGTATTCAATTGTTCCTATGGAGTTTGACTTTAAACGTTCCATGACATGTTCAGTTGTTCATGTGTCTTCTAGTCGAGTTTGTGTACTGGTTTCACATCATTTCGGACGTATTCTCGCTTTCTACTTTAGTAGTTGTGTCCGAAACCAGATTCACGCTAACGAAATACCTAGAGGTGGACATCATTGTTATATCGGAAGGTGAATCAGACTAAAGCCTAATTTCAAATAGATTGCATTCCATTGTATTGTAAATGCCAAGCTCTTAATTGGTGGAGAAAGGCCCAAAACGTGGCGTTTAGATGCTTGTCAGGCTTTGTAGTATATTCGGCATTCGTTAATTCAGTCGGGAGACTACACCTGATTAAATGCATACAACTAGTACCTTGATCTATAGATTGCACGCCAGATGTTATGCAACACAAGTCCCGTAAAATTGATGTATAACCTCTTCTCCAATGATAAATGAACGTCGATCATGGACTCTTTGCAAATGACAAGTCAATAGTATCTACAAAGAAAAAAATGAGGAAAGTACCAAGTTGTTATACAAAGCGTCTATAGTTATAACAATCTACAGTAGTACCATAGAGATATGGTAACGTTTTGAACTATTTTTATATTAACGGTGAAACTCGTCTCAAACCAGTTCGTTCAAGTTGAAAAGATTTGCATCTTGGTAAGGTTTCAAACATCAAATAAATAAAAAAAAAAGTCGTGGCCCTTAGGAACAAAGAGGCACACCTTTTAGCAAACGTGATTGTAGGCTTGTCAACAAGAACATATATAATGAAAACGACGAAGAAACATCCCTCACAACGTGTTCGGGGATAGATCGGTTAGTTATGACAATATATGGAGTTAACAGGTGAAAACTGATTGACTAGAGGTGTTACCTTCTGAACGAGTCATTAGTTTATTATCAAGGGACCTACCTAGTCGACAGGCCCGCCTTAAATCATGGTGTAATGTTATCGCTAATTCGCATCTTGAGCCGGTTCTGGACATTCTTTTTTTGGCAATGTTTGAATCTATGCATGAAATATCGTCTGTGATAATTCTAATTCAAACTTTGTTATAGGATGGCATAAATATTTAACTTGTCAAAGGAATATAGATTTTTTACACGATGATAGTTTTTTATGGAGAACTGAGAGGATGGCGATTATGTCGCGGCCACCCGCCAGGCCCGCCCATTGACCGAGTTTTACATTGGGAGTATGGACGTCTAGGGTTATGGACATGTTTGAGAGTGTCGCGGACACCAGCCAGGCCCGCCCAGTGACCGAGTTGTTCATTCGGAGTATGGACGTCTAGGGTTATGGATATGTGCGTCATTGGTGTCCGTAAAGGTATCAATGACGCACTTCCGTCAACCTTATCTCCACAAACCCTTTCTCATTGACAGCACACCGTTTATTTGTAGCCACGAATAAACCAAATTTAGAGCATGAGGTGCTGATCATACATGCATACTAAGGGCACAACATGGCGACAATTATAAATCACTATCGGTATATTACATTGTACAGAACAAAACGCACGTGGTTGACGATTGAACCGGATATCATGTGGGGTAACGGTTTCATCTCGTTACGTGAATCTGGGCAGTATAATAAAAACAAGGTTCTTGGGTCAAACGCTTATAATTCATTTCCTAGAAAACATGTCAATAGTTTAGATGAATAATTTTGCAGCGTAGTGTACATTTTCTTGTCAACTAAGTTGAGCATTATCATAATGAAAAGAACGGCATTTTAGACACGATGATTGTACAAGTAACAGTCCTCTTATTATGTTTGACCACTTGAATTGGCGATTACCTTTGACCTTTAAAAGGTAGGGTTTAAAGTCCCATTTCTACGCGAGGCATATTCTAGCGAATTTACAATAACCTCCCCGATCACTGGGTGATAAACCGGCCGTTAACATATGGGGCACAAAAGCAGCAATGGCACATTGGTATTGTAACGTGTATCGGGTCCCTCTCGGAGTAAAGCCACCGTGGGTCACCAATCCAGGTACTAACCACTTAGTACGTTGCTTAATTACAAGAGACAGCCAACCACTCAACCGAATCACCCATAAAAGCCGGCTTCCACAGCGAGACTGTAGAAGTAGTATTTATACTAGGGATGGGAACGAATATTCGAATATTCGAATATTCGAATAGCGGGTCGAATATTCGAATAGCAAAATAGTATTCGAATATTCGATTTTAATGAACCCATATTACCGTATGTTTACCGTAAATTTTATTCAAAAATAATGCTGTTTTATTTTCATTTTCTTCCTCTAAACCGATCCCAAATATCGAAGAACGTGCCTAGCTCCCAGGTGCAGTTACGATGTTTTTACAACGTATGTCACACAGTAAAACACCTGTGACAAATTACCACATCTTTTGACAGTTTGCAAAACGATTAATTCCTAAGTGTGAAAATAGTCGATTTTAAGCCGGTAAATCTAACACCTTAATGATCTGCACTTGCTCCTTATTATCCAAAACAAGTCAATCACGCTAATTGACAATTGTCAGTGTCAACCAATCACGTAACTTGTTTGTCGTGAAATTAAACAATTACTCTTTCAATAACCAATCGTAATCATGATTTCATATGCACGAAGACCAATCAAATAATGTGTTAGAAAGTATATTTTTCTTCAGGATAATTTGTCAAACTTATCTTCATTCAAATTTTTACATCTATTCGATAAACATCACAATGTCTCCATCACGTGTCTGGAATTACTTTACTCGTTCTGCCGACAAGTCGAAGGCGACCTGTAACCTGTGTAACCAGGACTTTGTATTCAAAAATACAACATCCAACCTACTGAATCACGTACATGTATACAGATATCGGCTATACACAAAAGGTTTGAACAGAGGACTAGTGTACTAGTATTCGGACATGATGCAGACATCGGACATCAAAACGAATTCTAAAATCGAATATTCGAATATATTCGAATAGTTCTAGTCGAATATTCGAATAGTGATTTTACTATTCGTTCCCATCCCTAATTTATACATAAACCCTATTACCGTCACATTTCTCCCACCTTTCTCTTGACTTCGTCCCGAAGTCACTGAAGTCACAAAGACATACATGAGCAGATACCGACCTTTTACAATTCAAGAAGGTACTACTGCCTCTATAAACACTGCCTGTAAGCAGAAACAAGGATCGAGAACATGTGACGAACAATTAAGGGTACGGTAATGATGGTGATATCAAACCAAATCCAACCGCTGCCACCAATTTTTGGACTAGGGTGCGTTAGCACCTTAGTCCATTGAAGTTACATACCACTATCTGAGGAACGGTACTTTACAAACTGTGGTCTGACACGAATTACTCATTATCCATCCGCCTTCACTGTGCGGACTAATACCTTCTTTGAACCAAGAATGTAGTCCGGATTCACTCGCTTTGTTTTGCTCCAAGACGTACGTAGCGTACGTAGCATATTGAGCTGTTAGACGGTTAAACCCACAACTACAGTTACAGTTGCTCTCCTTACAGTTTATGATGGCTATAACATCAAGTTAACATAAACACATCAGAATGGCTTGTTATTATAGCTCCTTACATATTTACGTTTTTCGGAGAAGTGATTTTCGAACTTCGGACGTTAGACGCCGTTTCTTTAAACGATCACATACACTTGCACGGTTTTTAGTTTAAACCTTTACCAAATGCCAAATTTTAAACCGTCTCAAATTGAAGTAGTTTGAGGACGACATTTCAAAATGAAATGAAATTGAAAAAAAAATCTTCTGATAAGGCAGAAAACATTGCGGGAAAGGAGAAATTGCTCTTAACCTCCAAATTTTAGAATGTCCCAAATTGAAAGCGTTTGCAAACAACAGTTTAACATGTAATGAACTTGAAAAATCATCATCTGATAGGGCAGAAGGCAATGTGGGAAAAGAAGAAATTGCTCTTTACCGCCAAATTTTAGAATGTCCCAAATTGAAAGAGTTTACAGACGACATGACATTTCAAAATGTGATGAAATTAAAAAATAATCTTCTGATAGGACAGAAAACGTTGCGGGGAAAATGATACATTGCTCATTAAGGGCAAATATTCCTTTGTCCATAAAGTTTTACAGAGAATTCTGCTACAAACTGGTAAAATGCCTTTCTTGTTTTTTGGAAATGGGTTAAGACCGACTGTTAGATTTTGTGTGAGCGTAATACGTGTCTCGGTTGATCGAGAAAAAGGCTTCCAAACGCAAATTTTAAACTGTCTCAAATTGAAAGAGTTTGCAGACGACATTTCAAAATGTGATGAAATTGAAAAACAATCTTCTGATAGGGCAGAAAACATTGCGGGAAAAGGAGAAATTGCTCTAAACCACCAACTTTTAGAATGTTCCAAATTGAAAATGTTTGCAAACGGCATTTCAAAATGTGATGAAATTGAAAAAATATCTTCTGATAGGATAGAAAGCATTGTGTGAAAAGGAGATATTGCTCTTAACCACCAAATTTAGAATGTCCCCAATTTAAAGAGTTTGCAGATGGAATTTAAAATATGTGAAATGTAAAAATAATCTTCTGCTAGGACAGAAAACATTGCGGGAAAAGCCTTTTCCCACAATGTGTCTCAGAGTCGCCTGCAACAAACAGGTCAGATTTGCTATATGTTGGAAATCGCCGAAGAAGTGACACTTTGCATAACACGGTGCAAATGAAGAGATTGTATGGTTAAAGAGTAAATCTGCTTTATCGTCACAATATGAAATACCCCTTGCCATATAATCTGCATTGGGAGAATGTATATCTCATAAAAAGTCCGAATGCCATCACTGGAATGTGAAACCTCACGGAGTGGGGCAACGTGATTAACATTAGTAAACCTTTTCCTCGAATGGGTTAATGTGACTTGTTACAATTGAAGCAAGATCAGACAGGAAACAATCACTAAAGTCGAAAATATAGCAAAGATGAGCAAAGCCAGTGCGTATTAAAGGAGAAAGGGAAGGCTAACTGTTCGTCCGGCGGCGGTACATCGATAGATGCTGGGTATCATACACGTGCCGTTCATCTGGTGCCCCAAAAGAATCGTTTGAAGTTAATATTGTGGTTGATTGAGATGGACTACACCCCCTCCCTTACTCGGATGATCCAAGCTTTAACTGTAGAATGAAATATCTACGTCTGGATCATTCGGACTTCCCCCAAAATCAAAGCACTATTATGCGAGGCTGAAAAATACTATCTCTCAATGTCCTTTTGTATAATTATTAAATCAATGCATGTAAGAGTTAGGAATAAGAGCCGTTAATATTTCTTTTCTAAAAAAAAAAGGAAACAATCAAAATACAAATACCCTACCTAGCCTGGGCTCCGAGCCCATAGGTATACCATGCACTAGGGTATGTGATGGACTATGTGATGGACACGTATTGTACACATTAACACATGTTGTGTGATGGACACGTTTTATATACATTAACACATTCTGTGTGATAGACACGTATTATACTCATTAACACATGCTATGTGATGGACACGTATTATACACATTAACACATGTTGTGTGATGGACACGTATTATACACATTAACACATGTTGTGTGATGGACACGTATTATACACATTAACACATGTTATGTGATGGACACGTATTATACACATTTACATATTCTGTGTGATAGACACGTATTATTCACATTAACACATTCTGTGTGACAGACACGTATTATACTCATTAACACATTCTGTGTGATAGACACGTATTGTACTCATTAACAAGTGCTATGTGATGGACACGTATTATACACATTTACACATGCTATGTGATGGACACGTATTATACACATTAACACATTCTGTGTGACAGACACGTATTATACTCATTAACACATTCTGTGTGATAGACACGTATTATACTCATAAACACATTCTGTGTGACAGACACGTATTATACTCATTAACACATTCTGTGTGATAGACACGTATTATACTCATTAACAAATGCTATGTGATGGACACGTATTATACACATTTACACATGCTATGTGATGGACACGTATTATACGAATTTACACATGTTGTGTGATGGACACGTATTGTATACATTAACACATTTTATGTGATGGACACGTATTATAGTCATTAACACATGCTATGTGATAGACACGTATTATACACATTAACACATGCTATGTGATGGACACGTATTAAACACATTAACACATGCTTTGTGATAGACACGTAATATATACATGTACATTAACACATGCGATGTGATGGACACGTATTATACACATTAACACATGCTATGTGATGGACACGTATTATACACATAAACACATGCTATGTGATGGACACGTATTATATACATTAACACGTGCTATGTGATGGACACGTATTGTACACATTATCACATTATGTGTGATGGACACGTATTGTCGGTTTAACACATGCTATGTGATGGACACGTATTATACTCATTAACACATGCTATGTGATGGACACGTATTATACACATTAACAAATGCTATATGATGAACACGTATTGAACACATTAAAACATGTTGTGTGATGGACACGTACCATACACATTAAAACGTTCTGTGCGATAGACATGTATTATACACATTAACACATTCTGTGTGATAGACACGTATTATATACATTAACACATGCTTTGTGATAGACACGTATTAGATACATTAACACATGCTGTGTGATAGACACGTATTATACACAATAACACATTCTGTGTGATAGACACGTATTATACACATTATCACATGCTATGTGATGGACACGTATTATACACCTTAACACATGCTATTTGATGGACATGTATTATACTCATTGACACATGCTTTGTCATGGGCACGTATTATACACATTAACGCATGCTATGTGATAGACACGTATTATACACATAACACATTCTATGTGATAAACACTTATTATACTCATTCACACATGATATGTGATTGACACGTATTATACACATTAACACATGCTATGTGATGAACACGTATTATACTCATTAACACATTCTGTGTGATGGACACGTATTATACACATTAACACATTCTGTGCGATGGACACGTATTATACTCATTAACACATTCTGTGTGATGGACACGTATTATACACATTAACACATTCTGTGTGATGGACACGTATTATACTCATTTACACATGCTATGTGATGAACACGTATTATACTCATTAACACATTCTGTGCGATGGACACGTATTATACTCATTAACACATTCTGTGTGATGGACACGTATTATACACATTAACACATTCTGTGCGATGGACACGTATTATACTCATTAACACATTCTGTGTGATGGACACGTATTATACACATTAACACATTCTGTGTGATGGACACGTATTATACTCATTTACACATGCTATGTGATGGGCACGTATTATACACATTAACACATGCTATGTGATGGACACGTTTTATACACATAACACATTCTGTGTGATGGACACGTATTATATACATTTATACATTCTGTGTGATGGACGCGTATTATACACATTAACACATTCTGTGCGATGGACACGTATTATACACATTAACACATGTTGTATGATAGACACGTATTATACTCTTTAACACATTCTATGCGATGGACACGTATTATACACATTAAAACATGCTATGTGATGGATACGTATTATACACATTAACACATGCTATGTGATGTACACGTATTATACACATAACACATTCTGTGTGATAGACACGTATTATAAACATTAACACATGCTATGTGATGGACATGTATTATACACATAACACATTCTGTGTGATGGACATGTATCATACACATAACACATTCTGTGTGATAGACACGTATTACACACATTAACACATGCTATGTGATGGACACGTATTATACTCATAAACACATTCTGTGTGATGGACACGTATTATACACATTAACACATGCTATGTGATGTACACGTATTATACACATTAACGCATGCTATGTGATGGACACGTATTATACACATAACAAATTCTGTGTGATGGACACGTATTATACACATAACACATTCTGTGTGATAGACACGTATTATACACATTAACACATGCTATCTGATGGGCACGTATTATACACATTAACACATGCTATGTGATGGACACGTATTATACACATAACAAATTCTGTGTGATGGACACGTATTATATACATTTACACATTCTGTGTGATGGACACGTATTATACACATTAACACATTCTGTGCGATGGACACGTTTTATACACATTAACACATGTTGTGTGATAGACACGTATTATACTCATTAACACATTCTGTGCGATGGACACGTTTTATATACATTTACACATTCTGTGTGATGGACATGTATTATATCTATTAACACATGTTATGTGATGGACACGTATCATACACATAACACATTCTGTGTGATGGACACGTATTATACACATTAACACATGTTGTGTGATGGACACGTATTATACACATTAACTCATTCTGTGTGATGGACATGTATCAAACACATAACACATTCTGTGTGATAGACACGTATTATACACATTAACACATGCTATGTGATGGACATTTATTATACATATAACACATTCTGTGTGATGGACATGTATCATACACATAACACATTCTGTGTGATAGACACGTATTATACACATTAACACATGCTATGTGATGGACATGTATGATACACATAACACATTCTGTGTGATAGACGCGTATTGTACACATTAACACATTCTGTGTGATGGACACGTATTATACACATTAACACATGCTATGTGATGGACATGTATCATACACATAACACATTCTGTGTGATGGACACGTATTATACACATTAACACATTATGTGTGATGGACACGTATTATACACATTAACACATTCTGTGTGATAGACACATTAACACATGCTATGTGATGGACATGTATTATACACATAACACATTCTGTGTGATGGACATGTATTATACACATAACACATTCTGTGTGATAGACACGTATTTTACACATTAACACATGCTATGTGATGGGCACGTATTATACACATAACACATTCTGTGTGATAGACACGTTTTATACTCATTAACACATGTTATGTGAAGGACATGTATCATACACATAACACATTCTGTGTGATGGACACGTATTATACACATTAACACATGTTATTGATGGACACGTTTTATACACATTTACTCATTCTGTGTGATGGACATGTATCATACACATAACACATTATGTGTGATAGACACGTATTATAAACATTAACACATGCTATGTGATGGACATGTATTATACACATAACACATTCTGTGTGATGGACATGTATTATACACATAACACATTCTGTGTGATGGACATGTATTATACACATAACACATTCTGTGTGATGGACACGTATTATACACATAACACATTCTGTGTGATGGACACATATTATACACATTAACACATTCTGTGTGATGGACACGTATTATACTCATAAACACATTCTGTGTGATAGACACGTATTATACACATTTACACATGCTATGTGATGGGCACGTATTATACACATAACACATTCTGTGCGATAGACACGTTTTATACTCATTAACACATGTTATGTGAAGGACATGTATCATACACATAACACATTCTGTGTGATGGACACGTATTATACACATTAACACATGTTATTGATGGACACGTATTATACACATTTACTCATTCTGTGTGATGGACATGTATCATACACATAACACATTCTGTGTGATAGAAACGTATTATACACATTAACACATGCTATGTGATGGACATGTATTATACACATAACACATTCTGTGTGATGGACATGTATTATACACATAACACATTCTGTGTGATGGACACGTATTATAAACATTGACACATTCTGTGTGATAGACACGTATTATACACATAACACATTCTGTGTGATGGACACGTATTATAAACATAACACATTCTGTGTGATGGACACGTATTATACACATAACACATTCTGTGTGATGGACACGTATTATAAACATTAATACATTCTGTGTGATGGACATGTATTATACACATAACACATGTTATTGATGGACACGTATTATAAACATTAACACATTCTGTGTGATGGACATGTATTATACACATAACACATTCTGTGTGATGGACACGTATTATACACATGAACACATTCTGTGTGATGGACACGTATTATACACATAACACATTCTGTGTGATGGACATGTATCATACACATAACACATTCTGTGTGATAGACACGTATTATACACATTAACACATGTTGTGTGATGGACACGTATTATACTCATTAACACATTCTGTGTGATAGACACGTATTATACTCATTAACACATTCTGTGTGATAGACATGTATCATACACATAACACATTCTGTGTGATGGACACGTATTATACACATTAACACATGCTTTGTGATGGACACGTATTATACACATTAACACATGCTATGCGATAGATACGTATTATACTCATTAACATATGCTATCTGATAGACACGTATTATAATACTCTTTAACACATGCTATGCGATGGACACGTATTATACACATGAACACATGCTATGTGATGGACACGTATTATACTTATTAACACATGCTATGTGATGGGCACGTAATATACACATTAACACATGCTATGTGATGGGCACGTATTACACACATAACACATGCTATGTGATGGGCACGTATTATACACATAACACATTCTGTGTGATAGACACGTATTATACTCATTTACACATTCTGTGTGATGGACACGTATTATACACATTAACACATGTTGTGTGATGGACACGTATTATATACATTTACATATTCTGTGTGATGGACACGTATTATACACATTAACACATGTTGTGTGATGGACACGTATTATATACATTTACATATTCTGTGTGATGGACACGTATTATACACATTAACACATGTTGTGTGATGGACACGTATTATATACATTTACATATTCTGTGTGATGGACACGTATTATACACATTAACACATGTTGTGTGATGGACACGTATTATATACATTTACATATTCTGTGTGATGGACACGTATTATACACATTAACACATGTTGTGTGATGGACACGTATTATATACATTTACATATTCTGTGTGATGGACACGTATTATACACATTAACACATGCTGTGTGATGGACACGTATTATACACATTTACACATTCTGTGTGATGACACGTATTATACACATTAACACATGTTGTGTGATGGACACGTATTATATACATTTACATATTCTGTGTGATGGACACGTATTATACACATGAACACATTCTGTGTGATGGACACGTATTATACACATAACACATTCTGTGTGATGACACGTATTATACACATAACACATTCTGTGTGATGAACATGTATTATACACATGAACACATGCTATGTGATGAACACGTATTATACTTATTAACACATGCTATGTGATGGACATGTATTATACACATAACACATTCTGTGTGATGGACACGTATTGTACACATTAACACATTCTGTGTGATTGACACGTATTATACACATTAACACATGCTATGTGATGGACATGTGTTATACTTATTAACACATGTTGTGTGAAAGACACGTATTATACTCTTTTACACATTCTATGCGATTGACACGTATTATACACATTAACACATGCTATGTGATGGACATGTATTATACTTATTAACACATTGTATGCGATAGATACGTATTATACTCATTAACACATGCAAGTAGTATCTATACATAAAGCCTATTACTGTCACATTTCTCCCACCTTTCTCTTGACTTCGTCCCGAAGTCACCAATGTCACAAAGACATATGTGGACAAGTACCAACTATTAACATCAAGTAGGCAACACTGCCACAAGTAACACTACCACATAGCAGAACCAATGGTTGCGAACATGCGACGAACAACTAAGGCTACGGGAATGATGGTGATATTAAACCAAATCCCACCGCTGCCACCAATACTGTAACGTGTAATGGGTCTCTCTTGGAGTAAAGCCATCGCGGGTCACCCATCCAGATACTTACCGCGATGTACGTTGCTTAAATTCGAGAGAAAGCCAACCACTCTATCGCATAGCCAATAAAATCTGGCTTCTACAGCGAGACTGTAGAAGTAGTATTTATTTATACATAAATCCTATTACTGTCACAAAGGTCTTTTAATGTGTGGTTCTCTTTTTTTCTTGGAAACGCTATTTGTTGCTCCTCCGAGGGTGAAGAACGTTCGCCTCTACAACTGATGTGTCTCCTTCTTATCTTTACATTTTACAGCTGTAATAAACAAAACAAAGAACAGATGAATAGGAGAACGATATATCTGTCTTTTTCCCGATATTTAGTCGTTTATCATTATGGTTTTACATCACGTCAACAGAATTCCAGGCACCCTTTGTACGTTTAAGCAAATAAGATTATATATCTTATTCATAATGATTTCCATTAAAAAGAGACGATATTATCTTCTTTTTCATATTCATTCTGTAGTAAAAATCGCATCAAATGTAACATAATCAAGAAGATCATTGTTTATCTTGAATGCTCAAAGATGAATTAAACAAGCACTTTCTAATTAAAGTATGGTCATTTTTTAGAGTGAAAACTCGTATTATGAAAAAGAGGAAAAATATGCACTTCGTTGTAGTAGTGGTCTCACTGAAACGTTTGTTTTATTTTGCAACCACTCTTTATGGCCCGTCCCTATATGTAAAATAAACTTTATTTTTATGATGAATATAAATCACTCGTAGCAAACCCTTTGTAACGCCCGTTAAACCAGACGGTTTTTGCAGGCAATGCAATTAATATTTCGTTTTTTGTATGTCAGCTTTATCGCCTAAAGCCAACATTATGATAAATGACCTTCAAAAATAATATCTAGAGACGCTGGTAACTACTCCCGTATAGACTACGTTATACCAGAAAGGATGCAACATCACTGCAAAACTGTGGTAGCATAAAGAGGTAATATCGGAAATATGCAACATCACTGCAAAACTGTGGTAGCATAAAGAGGTAATATCGGAAATATGCAACATTACTACAAAACTGTGATAGCATAAAGAGGTAACATCAGAAATATGCAACATTACTACAAAACCGTGGTAGCATAAAGAGGTAATATCAGAAATATGCAAGATTACTGCTAAACTGTGGTAGCATAAAGAGGTAACATCAGAAATATGCAACATTACTACAAAACTGTGATAGCATAAAGAGGTAATATCAGAAATATGCAACATTACTACAAAACTGTGATAGCATGAAGAGGTAACATCAGAAATATGCAACATTACTACAAAACCGTGGTAGCACAAAGAGGTAATATCAGAAATATGTAACATTACTACAAAACTGTGGTAGCACAAAGAGGTAATATCAGAAATATGCAACATTACTACAAAAACGTGGTAGCATAGAGAAGTTGTATCAGTGAAGATGCAACATTACTGCAAAACTGTGGTAGCATAAAAAGTTGTATCAGAGAAGATGCAACATTACTGCAAAACTGTGGAAGCATAAAAGAGGTGCAACATATCAGAAATATGCAACATTACTGCAAAACTGTGATAGCATAAAAAGTTGTATCAGTGAAGATGCAACATTACTGCAAAACTGTGGTAGCATAAAAAGTTGTATCAGAGAAGATGCAACATTACTGCAAAACTGTGGAAGCATAAAGAGGTGATATCAGAAATATGCAACATTACTACAAAACCGTTATAGCATGAAGAGGTAATATCAGAAATATGCAACATCACTGCAAAACTGTGGTAGCATAAAGAGGTAATATCAGAAATATGCAACATTACTACAAAACTGTGATAGCATAAAGAGGTAACATCAGAAATATGCAACATTACTGCAAAACTGTGGTAGCATAAAGAGGTAATATCAGAAATATGCAACATTACTGCAAAACTGTGGTAGCATAAAGAGGTAATATCAGAAATATGCAACATTACTGCAAAACTGTGGTAGCATAAAAAGTTGTACCAGAAAAGATGCAACATCACTTCTGGACTGTGATAGCATAAAGAGGTAATATCAGAAAAGATGCAACAATATTGCTAAACTGTGGTAGCACAAAGAAGTTGCATTCGAAAAGATGCAACATCGTTGCAAAAGTGTGGTGGCATAAAGATACGTCAATCACGTCAAGATGCAGCATCGTTTCAAAACTGATGATATGTAAAAAGATATCTTAGAAATCTGAAAACCATTGCAAAACTGTGTTAGCATGAAGATTGTGTGTAAGAAAAGATGCAACATCACTGCAAAACTGTGATGACATTTGAAAATTAACAACAGAAAATTGCAACAACACTTAATAACTGTGGTAGCGAATTAAAGTTGTATAAGAATAGATGAAACAAAACACTCGCATAAGTCAAGAGGTAATATCATTGCACAACTGTTGGCAATGAACGAAACACTCGCATAAGTCAAGAGGTAATATTATTGCACAACTGTTGTCATATGAATAAAGCATCCGCATAAGTAAAGATGCAAAATCAGTGCACAAAAGAGAAAACACAAACAAAGCATATAAAAAACATAACGACGCTTTCATTCAAATTTGGTCACATATCTAATTCAATCAAAGATGTCACTACACAAAATTGTGGTAACCCACAAGTGTTATCAAAGATGTCACTACACAATGGAAATAACACATATGGCAAGATCAAAGATGTCATAAAACAATTGTTGTAACAATTAAGTTAATCAATGGTGTCACTACACAATTGTGGCAACATATAAGGTTAAATCAAAGGTGTCACTACACAATTGTGGCAACAAATTAGGTTAAATCAAAGCTGTCACTACAAAATTATGGTAACATATAAGGTTAAATTAAAGGTATCACTACACAACTGTGGCAACATATTAAGTTGTTTCAAAGCTGTCACTACACAATTATGGTAACAAATTAGGTTAAATCAAAGGTGTCACTACACAATTGTGGCAACATATATAAGGTTAAATCAAAGCTGTCACTACACAATTGTGGCAACAGATTAGGTTAAATCAAAGCTGTCACTACACAATTATGGTAACATATAAGGTTAAATTAAAGGTATCACTACACAATTGTGTTAACATATTAAGTTGTTTCAAAGCTGTCACTTCACAATTGTGACAACATATTAAGATAAATCAAAGGTTTCACTACACAATTGTGGCAACATATAAGGTTAAATCAAAGCTGTCACTACACAATTGTGGCAACAAATTAGGTTTAATCAAAGCTGTCACTACATAATTATGGTAACATATAAGGTTAAAATAAAGGTATCACTACACAATTGTGTTAACATATTAAGTTGTTTCAAAGCTGTCACTTCACAATTGTGACAACATATTAAGATAAATCAAAGGTTTCACTACACAATTAAGACAACATATTAGGTTAAATCAAAGGTGTCACTACACAATTGTGGCAACAAATTAGGTTTAATCAAAGCTGTCACTACATAATTATGGTAACATATAAGGTTAAATTAAAGGTATCACTACACAATTGTGTTAACATATTAAGTTGTTTCAAAGCTGTCACTTCACAATTGTGACAACATATTAAGATAAATCAAAGGTGTCACTACACAATTGTGGCAACATATAAGGCTAAATCAAAGGTGTCACTACACAATTGTGGCAACAGATTAGGTTAAATCAAAGCTGTCACTTCACAATTATGGTAACATATAAGGTTATTTTAAAGGTATCACTACACAATTGTGTTAACATATTAAGTTGTTTCAAAGCTGTCACTTCACAATTATGACAACATATTAAGATAAATCAAATGTGTCACTACACAATTGTGGCAACATATAAGGTTAAATCAAAGGTGTCACTACATAATTGTGGCAACAGATTAGGTTAAATCAAAGGTGTCACTACACAATTGTGGCAACATGTAAGGTTAAATCAAAGGTATCACCACACAACTGTGTTAACATATTAAGTTAAATCAAAGCTGTCACTACACAATTTTGACAACAAACTAGGTTAAATCAAAGCTGTCACTACACAATTGTGGTAACACATAAAGTTAAATGAATGTATCCAAGAAGTACCCGACGTCATGATACAACTGTTTGAATTTAATAAGTTGAAACATCAAGGCAACACTCTTTGACTCGTAGAATATATGATACCATGTTACACATGTTTGACTCGTAGTATCCAAGAAGATGAAACATTTTCACCTTTTCAGGTGACGATATCATTTATTTAACTACATTAAAGAGCCCACCCCTTATCGCGTGAAATGGCTGAAACAAGCGTTTGCTGTCTTGTTCACCGAGGCATGAATATGCGTCACTTACTCTTTCCGCAAAATTAGGGCTAAGCGTCACATCCGTTTGATTCTAAACGCGTTGGCAGTATGAAGATTCGTCTATTTTGGATGAACTACTGAATTCTAACTAAAACTCGTGTTCCTATTTTTAAACAGTCCGTATGCAGTAAGTATTTTCCTTCATTTGCTTTATTCCAAATTTTAAACAAAGGACAGTGTTTTATTTACATCAGCGGATCCATCATCATTTTAAAAACGCGACACTCTGTCTTACAATTACGTAATTGGTGGTTTGGACAAACTTTAGGTAACATTGAAGTCACGTTCATTAAACAAAATCAATTCATGCTATTAGCTTGCTTTGTATGAATTCTTGATAGTGTAGTGACATTGTGGGAACACATGAAATCCGACGAAATATATCATTTTTGGAAAAGCAGCAATCGATATTTGATGACGTTCGACTATTAACCAACAGTACCTGTAACGATCATCAAAGTAAGTTGGCTTTACTTCTGTCTGTATTTTCTGATAACGATACGATAATATAAAAACAAAGTTATATCCATTCTTATTAAATGAAATTTGATGCAGGGTAACTAATCACAATTAAGATATATCAGGTTCTAATATAACGCAAACCGAGGACAGTTCACGAAGCGACAATTTGTTGTAAGATACAGCGTAGTTTTTCTTGTTACTAGATGATGACCGGCATGACGAGTGTGTTCACAGTGTTTGTACTTGTGCTATGTGTCAATAAGCTGACTGGCCGTGTGGACCAGTTGACTGAACTACCAGCCGATCTACAGCACACATTTGACGTCTACAGATCCATGTTGAGTCTTGATCAACAGCCCGGTATCTATCACTCTATCTATTTCAATTTATAACATTTCTGTTGTTATAAAACTATAACTTTCAAAATCCCATGTTTTTCTGCCATGGACATGGTAGCTTACGTGGCTTTGATTGCTGAGGTTCTTAATTAGATTGTCGACTCCTCGTCTTAATCGATAGTAATATAAAGGCCCAGCCAGACAGCGATTTACGGTTTAAACACGACCACATGCCGTCCATGTTCATACTGAGCAGACAGGGTTTAGTATTTCAGTTTCGAAAGACAGAAAGTATCAAGATTAAAAAAAAAACGGAAACAATGTATTACCAAGTATTAAATTCGTATCGGACAATCGTATGAATTAAACATTCAAGTCATACTGTCAAAAGGCAAGTTATTTATTTTGTCCCTGATTAAACAAAAACATTTACAAAACTTACTAAATACAAACTACAAAATACAGGATTGTATGGCGAGAAAGAGAGAGAAAGAAAGAAAGAGAGAGAGAGAGAGAGAGAGAGAGAGAGAGAGAGAGAGAGAGAGAGAGAAGGGAGAGAGAGAGAGAGAGAGAGAGAGAGAGAGAGAGAGAGAGAGAGAGAGAGAAAAGAGAGAGAGAGAGAGAGAGAAAAGAGAGAGAAGAGAGAGAGAGAGAGAGAGAGAGAGAGAGAGAGAGAGAGAGAGAGAGAGAGAGAGAGAGAGAGAGATCCAAATTACCTTCATTTGTGTCTTTACCAAATTCAGGTTATATGATCTACTGGTCGTCCCTTCAGCAATACATCTGTAAATTCGTCAAATCTCGACCGGATATGACGCAGGCTCAGGCTACTTTCTTTCGTGAAAAGATAAGAGAATTCACGGAACCGATTTTCAACTTGAATAGCCAGCGAGTTAAGAGACAGGCCAGCCAACCTTCTAGGAGACGACGGGAGATTCGAGATATGTCCATAGACCAACGCAGACGATACTTCAATGCCGTGAATGCGTTGAAAAACGACCGGGTAAGCTAAACATCGTACAAACTTGCTCGGAAACGTTTAGTCAGTATACCTTACTGATCAAGTGCTGAAATGCATGTTGTTCCGCAGTTCCTGTGTTGATCTGACGTTGTCCATTGCCCCTGTACTGATCCGATGGTGTTGAACTGATCCACTGGTCCTGTACTGAACAACTTGCCCTGTTCTGATCCATTGCCCCTGTACTGATCCGTTAGTCCTGTACTGATCCACTAGTCTTGAACTGATAAACTGTCCATGTACTGATCCATTGGTCCCTGTACTGATCCACTGGTCCTGCACTGATGAATCGGCCCTGTACTAATCCACTAGTCCTGTACTGATTCACTGGTCCTGAACTGATGCATTGCCCCTTTACTGATCCACTGGTCCTGCACTGATCCACTGGCCCTGTACTAATCCACTAGTCCTGTACTGATTCACTGGTCCTGAACTGATTCATTGCCCCTTTACTGATCCATTGGTCCTGTATTGATTCATTTGTCCTGAACTGATCCCCCATCCCTGAACGGATCCACTTGTCCTGTTCTGATTCACTGATCCTATACGGATCCACTTGTCCTGTACTAATCCAATGGTCCTGTACTGATCGACTGGTCCTGTACTGATCCACTGTCCCTGTAGTTATTAGATGGTGTTGAACTGATCCACTGGTCCTGAACTGATTCATTGCCCCTTTACTGATCCACTGGTCCTGCACTGATCCATTGGCCCTGTACTAATCCACTAGTCCTGTACTGATTCACTGGTCCTGAACTGATTCATTGCCCCTTTACTGATCCATTGGTCCTGTATTGATTCATTTGTCCTGAACTGATCCCCCATCCCTGAACTGATCCACTTGTCCTGTTCTGATTCACTGATCCTATACTGATCCACTTGTCCTGTACTAATCCACTGGTCCTGTACTGATCGACTGGTCCTGTACTGATCCACTGTCCCTGTAGTTATTAGATGGTGTTGAACTGATCCACTGGCCCTGTACTAATCAAATGGTCCTGTATTGATCCATTGGTCCTGTACTGATCCATTGGTCCTTTTCTGATCCATTAGTCATGTACTGATCCACTGGTCTTGTTCTGATCCACTGGTCCGGTCCTGTTTTGATCCACTGGTCCTGTACTGATTCACTGGTCCTGTACTGATCCACTGGTCATGTACTGATCCACTACTCCTGTACTGATCCACTCTCTCTGTACTGATCAACTGGTCATGAACAGATCCACTGGTCTTGTACTGATCCACTGTCCCTGTACTTATCCACTAGTCCTGCGCTGATCCGCTAGTTCTGTACCGCTCTTTTGTTTATTTCATGTCAGTGTGTAAAGTTCCATTATTTACCTTTGTGAGTCTGTACTGCTTCTTTGTTTATTTCATGTGAGTCTGTAAAGCTCCATTATTTGCCTTATGTGAGTTTGTACTGCTCTTTTGTTTATTTCATGTAAGTCTGTAAAGCTCCATTATTTACCTTATGTCAGTCTGTACTCTTCCCTTGTTTATTTCATGTGAGTCTGTAAAGCTCCATTATTTACCTTTTGTGAGTTTGTACTGCTCCTTTGTTTATTTCATGTAAGTCTGTAAAGCTCCATTAGTTACCTTATGTGGGCCTGTACTGCTCCTTTGTTTATTTCATGTGAGTCTGTAAATCTCCATTATTTACCTTATGTGGGCCTGTACTGCTCCATTGTTTATTTCATGCGACTCTGTAAATCTCCATTATTTACCTTATGTGGGCCTGTACTGCTCCATTGTTTATTTCATGCGACTCTGTAAATCTCCATTATTTACCTTATGTGGGCCTGTACTGCTCCTTTGTTTATTTCATTTGGGCCTGTACTGCTCCTTTGTTTATTTCATGTGAATCTGTAAAGCTCCATTATTTACCTTATGTGGGCCTGTACTGCTCCTTTGTTTATTTCATGTGAGTCTGTACTGTTCCATTGTTTATTTCATGTGAGTCTGTAAAGCTCCATCATTTACTTTATGTGAGTTTGTACCGCTCCTTTGTTTATTTCATGTGAGTCTGTAAAGCTCCATTATTTACCTTATGAGGGTCTGTACTGCTCCTTTGTTTATTTCATGTTAGTCTGCAAATCTCCATTATTTACCTTATGTGGGTCTGTACTGCTCCTTTGTTTTTTCATGTGAGTCTGCAAATCTCCATTATTTACTTTATGTGAGTCTGTACTGCTCCATTGTTTATTTCATGTGAGTCTGTAAAGCTCGATTATTTAATTTATGTGAGTTTGCACTGCTCCTTTGTTTATTTCATGTGGGCCTGTAAAGCTCCATTTTTTACCTTATGTGGGTCTGTACTGCTCCTTTGTATATTTCATGTGAGTCTGCAAATCTCCATTATTTACCTTATGTGGGTCTGTACTGCTCCATTGTTTATTTCATGCGAGTCTGTACTGCCCCTTTGCTTATTTCATGTGAGTCTGTAAAGCTCCATTATTTACTTTTTGTGGGTTTGTACTGCTCCTTTGTTTATTTCATGTGAATCTGTAAATCTCCATTATTTACCTTATGTGAGTCTGTACTGCTCCTTTGCTTATTTCATGTGAGTCTGTAAAGCTCCATTATTTTCTTTTTGTGAGTCTGTACTGCTCCATTGTTTATTTCATGTGAATCTGTAAATCTCCATTATTTACCTTATATGGGCCTGTACTGCTCCTTTGTTTATTTCATGTGAGTGTGTAAAGCTCCATTATTTGCCTTATGTGAGTTTGTACTGCTCTTTTGTTTATTTCATGTAAGTCTGTAAAGCTCCATTATTTACCTTATGTGAGTCTGTACTCTTCCCTTGTTTATTTCATGTGAGTCTGTAAAGCTCCATTATTTACCTTTTGTGAGTTTGTACTGCTCCTTTGTTTATTTCATGTAAGTCTGTAAAGCTCCATTAGTTACCTTATGTGGGCCTGTACTGCTCCTTTGTTTATTTCATGTGAGTCTGTAAATCTCCATTATTTACCTTATGTGGGCCTGTACTGCTCCATTGTTTATTTCATGCGACTCTGTAAATCTCCATTATTTACCTTATGTGGGCCTGTACTGCTCCATTGTTTATTTCATGCGACTCTGTAAATCTCCATTATTTACCTTATGTGGGCCTGTACTGCTCCTTTGTTTATTTCATTTGGGCCTGTACTGCTCCTTTGTTTATTTCATGTGAATCTGTAAAGCTCCATTATTTACCTTATGTGGGCCTGTACTGCTCCTTTGTTTATTTCATGTGAGTCTGTAAATCTCCATTATTTACCTTATGTGGGCCTGTACTGCTCCATTGTTTATTTCATGCGACTCTGTAAATCTCCATTATTTACCTTATGTGGGCCTGTACTGCTCCATTGTTTATTTCATGCGACTCTGTAAATCTCCATTATTTACCTTATGTGGGCCTGTACTGCTCCTTTGTTTATTTCATTTGGGCCTGTACTGCTCTTTTGTTTATTTCATGTGAATCTGTAAAGCTCCATTATTTACCTTATGTGGGCCTGTACTGCTCCTTTGTTTATTTCATGTGAGTCTGTACTGTTCCATTGTTTATTTCATGTGAGTCTGTAAAGCTCCATCATTTACTTTATGTGAGTTTGTACCGCTCCTTTGTTTATTTCATGTGAGTCTGTAAAGCTCCATTATTTACCTTATGAGGGTCTGTACTGCTCCTTTGTTTATTTCATGTTAGTCTGCAAATCTCCATTATTTACCTTATGTGGGTCTGTACTGCTCCTTTGTTTTTTCATGTGAGTCTGCAAATCTCCATTATTTACTTTATGTGAGTCTGTACTGCTCCATTGTTTATTTCATGTGAGTCTGTAAAGCTCGATTATTTAATTTATGTGAGTTTGCACTGCTCCTTTGTTTATTTCATGTGGGCCTGTAAAGCTCCATTTTTTACCTTATGTGGGTCTGTACTGCTCCTTTGTATATTTCATGTGAGTCTGCAAATCTCCATTATTTACCTTATGTGGGTCTGTACTGCTCCATTGTTTATTTCATGCGAGTCTGTACTGCCCCTTTGCTTATTTCATGTGAGTCTGTAAAGCTCCATTATTTACTTTTTGTGGGTTTGTACTGCTCCTTTGTTTATTTCATGTGAATCTGTAAATCTCCATTATTTACCTTATGTGAGTCTGTACTGCTCCTTTGCTTATTTCATGTGAGTCTGTAAAGCTCCATTATTTTCTTTTTGTGAGTCTGTACTGCTCCATTGTTTATTTCATGTGAATCTGTAAATCTCCATTATTTACCTTATATGGGCCTGTACTGCTCCTTTGTTTATTTCATGTGAGTGTGTAAAGCTCCATTATTTACCTTATGTGGGCCTGTACTGCTCCTTTGTTTATTTCATGTGAGTGTGTAAAGCTCCATTGTTTACTTTTTGTGGGTTTGTACTGCTCCTTTGTTTATTTCATGTGAATCTGTACTGCTTATTTGCTTATTTAATGTGAGTATGTACTGCTCCATTGTTTACTTTATGTGGGATTTCACTGCTTCTTTGTTTATTTCATGTGAGTGTGCAAAGCTCCATTGTTTACTTTATGTGGCTCTGTACTGCTCCATTGAATACTTTGTGTGGGTCTCTACTGCTCCTTTGGTTATTTCATGTGGTACTTTACTGCTTATTTGTTTATTTCATGTATGTCTGTTAAGCTCCATTGTTTACTTTATGTCGGTCTGTACTGCTCCTTTGTTTATTTCATGTGAGTCTGTAAATCTCATTTTTTTCTTTATTTGAGTCTGTACTGCTCCATTGTCTATTTCGTGTGAGTCTGTAAATCTCCATTTTTATTTTATGTGAGTTTGACTGCTCCTTTGTTTATTTCATGTGAGTCTGTTAATCTCCATTTTTAATTTATGTGAGTCTGTACTGCTCCTTTGGTTATTTTATGTGAGTCTCTTCTGCCCAACTGTTCAATTCGATGTGAATATTTTTGTTCGCTTATGTCTGAATTTGACAGATATTTAATATGAGTATAGTTAAACAACAATGTTCCATTCATCAAAATTAAAGTTCAAAGTTCAAAAGTTCATTGGTGTAAATAAAGGGCACTGGCCCACAATACATCATACAATGGATACACATATATAAACAAATAGTTATACATCTAAATAGACAATAGCAACTGTTGTAGTTATACACTGTCTACTTTATGCAGTACGACGCAACTATTAACTAGATATGGTCAATCTTCTCGGTTCTGTCCTTAACTGTTCTGCCATCAATAATTGTGCATTTGTCAACACAAAGTTTCGTAATTAACTTTAGTTATAATTGAGTACCGATCTCATTTTTGATACGCAAGGCTTATTATCGGTCTACTAAATTAATGATGTCGTTTCACACTAGAAGTTCGAATTAAGTACGCACCTCATGTACCTCTGTCGAGAGTTTTCATACTTGACCTGTAGACTTTACATGGTTTTGTTTAAGAAATCTATTAATTTGGTTGGCATGTTTCCGCTGTTGTCATTGCAGAGATTGTCTCCAAACATTTACGATGTCCTGGCAGCTTTTCACGAAGGGGATAGAATCCAAAGGGCCCATTCTGGTCCGGCCTTTCCAGCATGGCATAGACTATATCTCTGGCTGTAAGTAACGCAATATGAACCACACTCGATACTTGCAAACCTTGGGAAGCTCACTACATTGTCAATTAATGAGAGAATACTCCATAGCTCGGATGTCCAACTTGAGAGCACAGTGCTTGTTTCTGCGTGAGTTACGGTAGCGTCAGAATGTTCATGAGATATAGTCTCCGGGCTAACAGAATACCGATAATTCTATTCTACCCGTATATAATGACACTAGGAATAGTTAAGTGACGGCCTTTCCTTTCTTCCACACATGATGAGCAGAGTATCACAACAGTACTGAAAAATAAAGAGAGAAATAATACACAAAGTGTCGGAGTACCGATTAGCCGAAATTCTCTTGAGATGGTTAGCATGTTCCATTTACAAGGTGTATTTCATAGTCTGGTTATCTACCTTCGATTGAGTCTGCCTGCAAAAGCTTTTTTCCTTTGTTAAATCTATTACACAGGGGTCTATCATATATGGCAATGTGGACAAATGCACGCCATGATAAATCACGATTGATTTTAAAACGACGCACTTCGATGATTTCACAGGTAGGAAATAGCATCTTTATTAACAAAATACGCTGTTTAAGGGCGTCCTCGGTAGATGTTTCTGCACACTTCATCTGCGCATCCAAGGGAGATAATAATCTGTCACAGAATAGCCTGGAGCCTGGCCCGTTCGTATACCGCGAACAAGGGCCAGGTGTCAGAAAAAGTTTACCGAAAGTGTTCGGTTATGCCGAGGTATTCTGAATGAAACAAAATCGACTGCGCATACGTGTCGATTAAGAGTATGCAAGCTGATTCATGAGAAAATGTACCTTATTTAGACAGCCTACTTAGCTTTAGTCCGAATGATCCAGACGTAGATATTTCATTCTACGCAGTTACAGCTTGGATCATCCGAGTTAACTTAGCTTTGGATCATTTTGAGATGGAGGCGCGTCTCGTGTTTTTATTCTATTTTGTATCGTTGTGTTTCGAAATGGAACTCAATTGCAGTACACCGCGCAAATCACCCAAACAGTGTTGCGTTTGTGACACAAGTATTGAAAAGTCAAGCTCTTTGCATCGTGTTTTACAAAATAACAAATCCAGAGTAGATCTTAGAAAACTTATATTGAAATATGGTGGAATTTCTGTAATAGATGGTTTTTTGTGCTTAAATTGTTATAGAAAAGTACTTAATATTGACAAGATAGTTATAGAATTAACGAAGGCGTGTCAACCTTCCAAAATTACAGTAAAACGTTGATTCTTTTTAAGGCGTTTCCTCGGAATAAGAAAGTGTTCCTTCACCTATACAACTGGAGACTTCCAGCATGGGCATCTAAAACCTCTCTTAGCAAAAAGGTCACTTCTTAATAACAGTGGTTTCGAAGAGTTAAATTCCAGTCGAAATGCCGAAAATATTCCGCCCAAATCGGTAATAACGATACTTCCAGTGACCATGCTTACCACAAAACCCTCATTGCTTAACAATCTTCTTTTATCTTTATAATTATTAAAAAAAGTGTCAAATAATTGATGACTCCCGGTGTAGGCCTTTTGTCTAGTTTTATATACAGTCGTTGACAATATTGCATTAAAACGAATAAATAGTGCTGGTACGGTCATGTTTATCAAAAAGGATTTGCGATTTTTTATTCCCCCAGCGAAGAATCATCTAAATATTTGATTGCCATGAATTCTTTGGGGAAAAAAAGAAAAGAAATCAGGCCTGTTCAACCAAATCATTCTGGTTTTGATTCATGAATATTGCGCACTAAGAAGAATATAATTTGTGTTTGATCACAGCTTTAGAACTGATTAGATTAGAACTGATGTTGTCAAAACGAAAAAAAAATGTGTTAATTTGTTGTGAAGCTTGGCTTTTAATTCATAACTTGAAAGAAAAATCACGTTCTTCTTTCTTAATGCCTTTATTTGAATGAATGATGTTTAAGGCGCATCGACAGCTAAGGTCATTTAGCGCGCATTATGATGATGTGGATGGATGGATATAAAAAAATTAACAGGTTAAAATGTATTTGTTTAAAGAAAAAATAAATAAGAATTTGTAATTAATGAACAAAAGTAGATAAAAAAGGTATAATAATACTTTAGTAAGGCTGTTAGAGGTTAGCGACTATCATGTCACCCACCTCATGATATTGATAAATGTATATATATTTAGAATGTGTAAATAATCACAATCTATTGTAAACTCCAATCTCTTTGAGAAAGGAAAGAATCAATTCAATCCTGACAGTGTCAAAAAGCTCATAAATAGTGTTGACATTGAAATATATTGCACGAATTCTTTGAAAATCAATGCAATCTAGCAATATATGTTTGATGGTAAAGGGTGCATTGCATGGAATGCATTCAGGTGCATCTTCCTTAGCCAAGAGCCAGGAGTGTGTAATGTGTGAATGACCAATTAATGCCTTTATTTGGTCATTTAACTTATGACTGCATAAAGGGAATAAATACAGATGCTGTTTCGTTGATATACCAAAACTTTCGTCGGTGTGATTGTCACCTTTATTGCCTGTTAATTGAGTTCTTGATTGTTGACCAGAGATAAGTGTTTAAGATGAAACCCTTTATTAAGAAAAAATACAAAAAAATATATGTTATTGGCAATATAGAAGTCGTTTCAATAAAAAACATGCTTAAGTACTATTTATTTAGAGAGAACAACTATAATAAAACCTTTTTTATTTTAGAAAAATATCAATCTGAGGTGGTATTTTAAATCCTGATAATTAAATCCAACAATAAAATGATTAAAAAATGAAATGCAATGAACCAATAGACCCTAATCACGCCTCGTTTTGAGATCAACCAAAACGAGGCTCTTAACGCAAGGATAAGGAAATCAAGCGTATGCGTAAACAGAAAACGAGAAAGGACTCTGTGATCATGTTCATTTAAATATCCTCCATGTTCATTTATAAATATCCTTTTGAATAATTTGGAACGAAAAAGAAATATGTCCATTTTTTTAACAAATTCATTATCTATTTTGGTTTAATTAGTGTGAAAGCAACCCTTAAAGGGTTGATCAATCGCCTACTCCATAATCAAATCCTTTATCTTCACGCCGCTGGAGTAGAAACCTTAAACCCCTTTTTTATAATTTGGACACAGCTTTTAAAGTATACAACAAGTTTGACACGATTATCAACCTGTTGTATATCAACCACCTTCTATGGATTCAATTAAACTGTAAACCCAGCGGGTGACTTATGCCTTGTTGTTAATCTCTTATCTGTCTACAAGTTGTTAAAGGCCTAGTTTAGTCCTTCTTTAATTGACCCCCCCCCCCAAAACCAATAACCAGATGCCCACCCGGTGTGATGACCAGCTGTGATAATTAATTGGGATTACGTAATACCATGTATAGCACTGTGTCAAACTGATGGGTTTCTTTTGACAATTTTTTTTAAAGAGGACATTTAAGCAGCAGAATTGATTATTTTTTTCAATTAGGCTTCATTTTTTTTTTTGGAGTTTGAAAGGTTTTTTAGTAGGTTTTTCTTCTTTTTTTTTCAATTTGTGCCTTATATAAAGATCATTTTACGTAATTATGACTTGCAGCTTAGTTATAGTTCCTCTATAGTATCATTGTCATCATCATCATCATCAACATTATCATCAAAATCATCATCAACATGATCATCATCAACATTATCATCAAAATCACCATCATCATCATCAACATTATCATCAAAAGCATCATCATCATCATCAATGTTATAAGTATAACGAGTGAAAATTTATGGAATAACTAACTTATCATTTTCTTCACATTTCTTAACAGTTTATTAAGAAAAATCCACTTATCTTGTCAATCATTGTTTTAAATAGAGAAATCAAGAATTCAACATTTATTTCTTATTGATATTCCACATTATGAAAATCGAAGCAGAATGACATTTTTTTCTTTGTAAGACTTGAAATATATTTTTGGAATTTTGGATGGGTTTTTAATAGAGGACTGTTTTTTTAATTTGTACCTTGAATATAGATTAATTTATGTAAGAATGACTTGCAGCAGGGAATGTTATAGTTCCTCTGAGGTATATCATCATCATCACCATAGTATATCATCATCATCATCCATTTTATAACTTTGACAAGTGCTAGTTCATTGAACAACTAACTATTTTTTTTTAATATTTCTTAGTTTATTAAGAAAAATCTATTAATCATGTAAATCCTTGTTTTAGATAAAGAAAGCTATAACCAAACACGTATTTCTTATCAATATTCTACATCATGAGAAACTGAAGGGTTGGGGTATTGCATAATCTGACCACCCATTCCTTATCAAGTAATATACAGGAAATTTGCTCCATGCTGTGGAACTGTATTGTTGCCCTGTAGGGTGCCCAGTGGGAGATAAGATACCAGACATTCCAAAGACTAGGCCTTTAAAGGCCTAGTTTAGTCCTTCTTTAATTGACCCCCCCCAAAACCAATAACCAGATGCCCACCCAGTGTGATGACCAGCTGTGATAATTAATTGGGATTACGTAATACCATGTATAGCACTGTGTCAAACTGATGGGTTTCTTTTGACAATTTTTTTTTAAAGAGGACATTTAAGCAGCAGAATTGATTTTTTTTTCAATTAGGCTTCAAATTTTTTTTTGGGAAGTTTGAAAGGTTTTTTAGTAGGTTTTTCTTTTTTTTTCAATTTGTGCCTTATATAAAGATCATTTTACGTAATTATAACTTGCAGCATAGTTATAGTTCCTCTGTAGTATCATCATCATCATCATCGTCATCATCATCATCATCAACATTATCATCAAAATCACCATCATCATCATCAACATTATCATCAAAAGCATCATCATCATCATCAATGTTATAAGTATAACGAGTGAAAATTTATGGAATAACTAACTTATTATTTTCTTCACATTCCTTAACAGTTTATTAAGAAAAATCCACTTATCTTGTAAATCATTGTTTTAGATAAAGAAATCAAAAATTCAACATTTATTTCTTATTGATATTCCACATTATGAAAATCGAAGCAGAATGACATTTTTTTCTATGTAAGACTTGAAATATATTTTTGGAATTTTGGATAGGTTTTTAATAGGGGACTGTTTTTTTTTAATTTGTACCTTGAATAAAGATTAATTTATGTAAGAATGACTTGCAGCAGGGAATGTTATAGTTCCTCTGAGGTATATCATCATCATCACCATAGTATATCATCATCATCATCCATTTTATAACTTTGACAAGTGCTAGTTCATTGAACAACTAACTCATTTTTTTTATATTTCTTGTCAGTTTATTAAGAAAAATCTATTAATCATGTAAATCCTTGTTTTAGATAAAGAAAGCTATAACCAAACACGTATTTCTTATCAATGTTCTACATCATGAGAAACCGAAGGGTTGGGGTATTGCATAATCTGACCACCCATTCCTTATCAAGAAATATACAGGAAATTTGCTCCATGCTGTGGAACTGTATTGTTGCCCTGTAGGGTGCCCAGTGGGAGATAAGATACCAGACATTCCAAAGACTAGGCCTTTAAGGTGTTCTACAATTCTGGTATATTTAACGATTAATCCCTTTATATTCATGACAGATGTGAGTTAGATATAACTAATCAAGCCCAATGTTTCACATGATGCTTAACTTGTTAGGGTTTTATCATGTTTTCTCTTATAAATTATGACCCACAGTTATCATTACTTTTTTTGGAAGTCATATGTTGTTTTTAAAAAATACGGAAAACATACTCAAAGTAGACTAGTAAACTTTCATTCATAAATCATTTTCAATACAGTGTATTAAATTCGGTGACTTCCAGTTTCGTATTCTGCCATTTCGTCTTCAATTCTAAGTCCAATTTCGTCTACACCCCTTAGAATGATTAATTCTCATTTCGTCTACCCGACAAACTCCCCATTTTGTCAACAGAATGAAAGTAATCATATATATATATATATATATTATGTGAATATATATATATATATATATATATATATATATATATATATATATATATATATATATATATATATATATATATATATATATATATATATTATGTGAACGTAACCGATATGTACTTATTGGCCTTAGTATAGAGAGTACACCGACACTAAGTGTTTTGCAATTGTACCGTGCACGGGCTAGCACGCTCTCCACTTCCGGTTTAGACCACTTACCCCGTGTTGACCTATCCCGGGTTCATTTCCGATGTTTTTTTCTACAGTCACATAAACTCTTAATCACTGACACGAAAACACAAAATTGTTTACAATTTTGTCTAAAGACGGCAATGCCACGGCTAGCAGAAAATCAGCGAAATCAGGCTGTCGGTATGCTTAGAGCAGGCACGTCTGTAAATGACGTCGCTCTTCATTTTGGGTGCTCTAGGCAAACCATTCACAACCTGACAACTCGGTATGCAACTACTGGGTCAGTTACTGATAGGTCCAGATCAGGTAGACCCCGAGCGACGTCACGTAGAGACGACCACGTTATTACGTTAACGCATTTACGTAATCGCTTTACCCCAGCAACGATAACTTCACAGCGGTTCCGGGTCACAGCTCAGACAATACGTAATCCTCTTAGACAAGATGGAGTACCAATTCGTGCACGTCGACCTTATACAGGCCAGATTCTAACTGCGCGTCACAGAGCCGCCCGCTTGGCTTGGGCTCGTCATCACAGGTACTGGACCCGAGCCCAATGGCGAAACGTGATTTTTACCGACGAGTCGCGCTTCGTCGTCAGCTTTGCTGACGGTAGGGTCAGGGTTTACAGGCGACGGAACGAGAGATTCGCGCAATGTTGCGTTCAGGAACGTGACAGGTTTGGCGGTGGCAGCGTCATGGTTTGGGCGGGCATAAATGACAACCAGAAAACAGATCTGGTCATTGTTCCAGGCAACCTTAATGCAGTAGGGTATGTGAACATCCTGAGGAACAATCTCCTCCCATTTATGCAAAATCGGGGTCCTGGAGTGATTCTTCAGCAGGACAATGCGAGGCCCCACACAACTCGTCTGACGACACAGTTTTTGACTCAGAGCGGCGTCAACCTCTTGCCGTGGCCGGCGGTTTCGCACGACCAAAACCCCATAGAACACATGTGGGATGAGCTCGGGCGTCGGGTACGCAATAAACATCAAATAAACAATGTAAATGACCTGAGAAATGCCCTCTTTATTGAATGGCAGAACATACCCAATGACGTCATTCGCACAAATTCCATGAGGAGAAGAATAGCAACCTGCATTAGAGCAAACGGCAGTCACACACGTTACTGACACCTTAATGCACATTGGCAATCAGACTGATACCTCAAAAGTCACTAAAACATGTATTCACATGTATTTTAACCTCAAATTTGACATTCATTTTGAAGAAATCCGTTACCGTCGCTGTTACAAACTCACAGATATTGCTTCCAAGTTTCATATAACATTTACATATGTACATTATATTGTTCCAGAGTGACATTATAGCCATTTGTACCCAATGTAAAGTTTCTTTTTTTGCATAGTATATATATATCTGTTGCTTACAAATGTCACAATTAAAACAATACACTGAGCATTTTTTATGAAAAACAATTAGTACGGCAATAAAAACATGTTCCCATCCCGTAAACATGTTTATGTGGGTGTACACTATTGGTAACGTGAAAATAATCAATTTAGATCCAACTCACGGGTGGACCTAATATGCCTACATATGATTAAGATCTGTATAATTTGTGAGTATTATAGTGAGAGAAATCCTGAAGAAATGTCATATGTTTTTTATCTGTAAACGTCTTATTAATATACAAACTTTGGACAAGTTAGTGGTTAGCATGAACACAGTCTATTTTAAAGTCCCAAATCTTATCTGAATTTACACTTACTTCTTCATATGTTTTCAATCTTATTTTAGGATTATCAAATTTGAGTTAATATGGCAAGCTGTAAGATAAAGTGAAAAAGAATCAATTGTAAATAGCATCGAATTCAAAAAGTGTAGGCTTCACCAAAACACAGAAAAATCTCAGTCTTAGGGCACCTTCGTTTTTTTTACATTTAATTGTCTTATTATATTCTGGATCTACACTATACACACATTTTTAGTCAATTTTCCACCATAGACAAATATGATAATAACTTGCATTAATCTTTATACGCAACTTGTGTCAAACACAATTTAATATACACCAATAGATGAGATGGGACTTCTGTCTTGAAAGGTGTGAAATTAGGTGAAAGACTGTTGACAATTGGGGATTTTTGTCTTCAGCCCAAGGTTTATATGGAAGAAATGGGTTAAGACGAAATAAGAATTAGCCCTATATTCATTGCTCAACGCAATAACGATAATAAGATGTACACAAATATTAATGATTTTTTTAATAGAAATGCTTAATTTAAATCAAAGTTTGTCAAAATAACATTCTAATTGCATAATCACCGTAAACAAGTTTAATTTGTTAATATAAGATTGTTTAAAAATTATTGATATGATGAGGTCGGAAACGAATTCCTATTGCATGCACGTATGTTGAATTAATATTTTGACTTTAAATTGTCTTGTCTGTTAACAAAATATGATTATTGTGGTTATGCTATTTAGAACTGCAGGTACGTAACAAGGAAACATAAAAAATATAAAATAAGAAAACTATTAGTTTTATAAGTATTTTGATGAAAACGTCGATGAAATAAAGAATTGTAAAGCAGACATTATTATCGGTTTGTTTGCGTTAAGAGCCTCGTTTTGAATCCAAGATGGCCGGCGCGTGATTTCGGTCTATTCCATCAAAGTGCAATTGATTTATAAGAATAGAGTAAAAGTTACCCTGAATTAGGGATGGTAAAAGGGTAAAAAAAATAAGGGTTGAACAGGGTGCACATTTCAAACGCCATTTTGCTTTTCATACTATCGACAATGCGTTAGCCAATCAGAAGCAACGCTTCATTCTCAGACACCTGGCCCTAATGCGGATATGCATGGACCAGGCCTCCAGGCTAGTCACAGAAGAGGTACTTGAATAGCAGTCGAATAAACGTTTTTATTCAGATAAAATTTACTGTATACACATTTTTTCAAATAATAATCAGATTATCCATAAAACTATTAAAGGTAATTAACATTATTATATATTTCTCATGCATATTAAGCCCCAAACTTCTATTTTTCAAGTTTAAAGTTATTTTAGTCGTTTTTATAAATGATTTTCAAATACGGTTACTATGGAAACTGTCATTTTACAGAAAAAATGACTCGTCAACAAGTACTTCTTTTTGCATTATGTATTTCATGAATGAATTTTGCTTCACATACTGAAAAATAATAAAATTCTATGAGAGGAATTTTTAAATATCTTCATTTATTTGTAATATACATATCAATTTTCAATGTTTTTGTCGTATACAAACATTTGAAAAATTGATTTGGATTACAAATATTGTTTAGATTGTAATAATTTCTAATAATATTGAATTATAAAGTATTGAATGTATGAATTCATGTTTTTTTGTGTAAATAACCCTTCAAGAAATTATTTTATTACCTTTGAAGATGGTATGGTCATTTTGACATTTTTGCCCAATGGAAACTGTTATTTTACGAAAAAACTAACCTGTCGACCTACATTTTTCTTTTCATTTTGAATTCACAATTCAATTTCAAATAACATCTTAAAATTTTAGAAAATTCTATGAAACGATTATCTTCTTATAAAACTTTATGAGCGGGAATGAAAGGCCTATCAATATTTTAGTTTTAGGAATTTTTATAGATCTTTGTTTTTATTTTATCAGTAAAAAGACATTTTATCTTAAAACGATTAAAATCTTAATTTGTGAGATACTCACTTTAATATTCAACGACCATTCGTTCAAAGCATTGAGAAAAAGATTTGATCAGCTTGTTTAAGAACTTAAGATGGATCTGCTATATAATCTGTTCGAATTTACCGAATTAGGAAATATTGTGTGATTGTCGGTGTACCTGTAATTGTAAAATGTTTTACTTGATTTATACTGTATCTGTTGTATAGATATGAAAGCTTCCTTCGCCTACATGATCCTACCGTCACCGTACCCTATTGGGCATCTGTTCTCGACAATGAAATGGACGATCCAACTTTATCGGTAGTGTGGAGTGACGGCTTCTTTGGTAACGGGGTTGGTGTCGTAAGTTCAGGTCCTTTCGCTGATTGGGGAACTATCAACCCAGCCACCGTGTTCAGAAGGAATGTTGGGTCCGGTCCGCTTTATTCGTATGCTAATGTTGATACCATCGTTAGTAAAGAAAGGAATTGGCAACTACTTGTTCCAACTGCAGAGGCAGATAGCAACTTTGAGTTTCTCCATGGCGGTCCACATGTACACGTGGCTGGCTCCATGAATCGACTTGACGAGGCCGTGCGAGATCCTATATTTTACAGTCATCATTGCTTCGTGGACTATATATGGGAACAATTTCGTTTACGTCAACGACAAAACGGCATCGATCCTGAAACTGATTATCCATTCAACGCCTCGGACAGCCGATTTCGAGCCTCGCACAGCCCCACTGCGATGATGGGATTCTTCCCAAACAATGAGTTATCCATAGACTATCAAAACCGAGTCGGCTATTTAAACGCATTCTTCGACCTTGTGCAATATCAGCCAGTACCATCTTGTCCAGATTGTGGAGGGTCCCAATATTTGTATTGTGACAGGAACCTGGCCGTGCCCCGATGTGTATCGAGAGCTAGGGCGGGCCTGCGTGCTGGGACTTTCGTGGACGATCTGTTTGCTGACGAGCTCACTAGTCCAGTAACGGGAAGGAAAAGGCGCGCCATTGGCCAGTCATATGCTTCAACTTGCCCTCGTCAGCCGTTTATGCGAGAGGTAGATTCCAGCAGATCCCCATCAGGAATACAGTGGGCTTATATTCCTGTATCAATCATCACCAAACGCCCTCCTACCTATCCCTACTTTAAGGACTATTCACTGTACAATTATGCTCGTCAATCACAATTACAACCTTCAGAAGCACAGTTCACTAGGTCTGGAACACAAAAGGGATTCGATAAATGCTCCAGATACGAGGACTCTGTCGGGAGAGTCAAACTAATCACGTACGGTATAAACTACGACGGGACCACAGAGGAGAATGTTATCGTTGATAATCGATTGGGTCTGTCACAGGCGTATGGCTTTGCGCTAGTAAAGGCACCAACATCCGGCATGCCATCTGACGCAATCGTTGGTGCATTCGATTCGTGCGGGCGAGTTTGTCGGCCTTATTGTCTCAAGGGAACAAAATCGATGTCAAAATTTTCAGGCGGAATTAGAGTCACCTCCGAGAGACCTTTGCAGTATGGCGTTTCGTACGGTGATGCAATGCTTGAGTCCTGGAAAATTTCTCCCGACTCCGGAAGTCCTGAAACCGATGGTTCGAATATTCCCCTTACGTTTTATTGTGATTACACGAGTGACTGGATATGGAGCAATCAGAGGACCACGTTCCAACAGCATGGTAGTAGTGGGGGGATGAATAGGTCGCGTTCTACAGACACCGTGCTACAGCGACCCACGTCCGTACGAAGAGGTAGACCACGAACTAGAACACAACAGGCCCGCAGAACCACCCAAATCAACCCATACATAGGACGATCAAGGACAAGTAAGACACATTTAACATGGGATGAGGGGGGGGCTGAGGGTATATGAGAGAAGGATAGTGTGAAAAGGAAACAAGTCGACAGAAAGAGAGATAGGGATATTGAAAAAAACAACCTTAAAATTAAATTTAGGGTTACCATGGGGAAAATGAGGTAGAATCTATTCAATGTTTGCCATATAATCAATAATATAATTAAGAACGTGAAAGACACAAATCACTGAAATATCAACGCTTACCTTCGAGGAAAACATCATTTTTAAGGCAAGTTACAATTGATTGGACCTATCTCTAGAATCATTTCGCATAACGATGTGCTTGCTCATGTACGTTGATGACCAAATACATCAATGTGATATAATCACAAATGGAAAAACCACTTTGTCTCGCGTAAGACGAGCTGACTTTGGTAATATGATGATAAGCATTACGTGTCATTCAAACAATTAACATCATTACGTGTCATTCAAACAATTTACATCATTACGTGTCATTCAAACAATAAACATACATTACGTGTCATTCAAAGAATTTACATCATTACGTGTCATTCAAACAATTTACATAATTACGTGTCATTCAAACAATTAACATCATTACGTGTCATTCAAACATTTTACATCATTACGTGTCATTCAAACATTTCACATCATTACGTGTCATTCAAAGAGTTTATATCATTACTTGTCATTCAAACAATTTACATCATTATGTGTCATTCAAACATTTTACATACATTACGTGTCATTCAAAAAATTAACAGCATTACGTGTCATTCAAAGAATTTGCATACATTACGTGTCATTCAAACAATTTACATACATTACGTGTCATTCAAACAATTTATATACGTTACGTGTCATTCAAACAATTTACATCATTACATGTAATTCAAACAATTTACATACATTACGTGTCATTCAACCAATTTACATACGTTACGTGTCATTCAGAAAATTAACACCATTACGTGTCATTCAAAGAATTTACATCATTACGTGTATTTCAAACATTTTACATCATTATGTGTCATTCAAACATTTCACATCATTACGTGTCATTCAAACAATTTACATAATTACTTGTCATTCAAACAATTTACATACGTTACGTGTCATTCAAAGAATTTACATCATTACGTGTATTTCAAACATTTTACAACATTACGTGTCATTCAAACATTTTACATCATTACGTGTCATTCAAAGAATTAACATCATTACGTGTCATTCAAACAATTTACATCAATACGTGTCATTCAAACAATTTACATCATTACATGTCATTCAAAGAATGTACATCATTACGTGTCATTCAAACAATTTACATCAATACGTGTCATTCAAACAATTTACATCATTACATGTAATTCAAACAATTTACAAACATTACGTGTCATTCAAACAATTTACATACGTTATGTGTCATTAAAAAAATTAACACCATTACGTGTCATTCAAACAATTTACATACATTACGTGTCAATCAAACAATTTACATCAATTCGTGTCATTCAAACAATTTACATCATTACATGTATTTCAAACAATTTACATACATTACGTGTCATTCAAACAATTTACATACGTTACGTGTCATTCAAAAAATTAACACCATTACGTGTCATTCGAAGAATTTACATCATTACGTATCATCCAAACAATTTACATCATTACGTGTATTTCAAACATTTTACATCATTACGTGTCATGCAGACATTTCACATCATTACATGTCATTCAAACAATTTACATCATTACTTGTCATTCAAACAATTTACATCATTGTGTGTCATTCAAACATTTTACATACATTACATGTTATTCAAATGATTTACATACACTACGTGCCATTCAAACAATTAACATCATTACGTGTTTTTCAAAAAATTAACACCATTATGTGTCATTCAAAGAATTTACATACATAACGTATCATTCAGAGAATTTACATAATTACGTATCATCCAAACAATTTACATCATTACGTGTATTTTAAACATTTTACATCATTACGTGTCATGCAAACATTTCACATCATTACATGTCATTCAAACAATTTACATCATTACTTGTCATTCAAACAATTTACATCATTGTGTGTCATTCAAACATTTTACATACATTACATGTTATTCAAATAATTTACATACACTACGTGTCATTCAAACAATTAACATCATTACGTGTTTTTCAAAAAATTAACACCATTATGTGTCATTCAAAGAATTTACATACATAACGTATCATTCAGAGAATTTACATACATTTCGTGTCATTCAAACAATTTACATCAATACGTGTCATTCAAACAATGTACATCATTACATGTAATTCAAACAATTTACATACATTACGTGTCATTCAAACAATTCACATACGTTACGTGCCATTAAATAAATTAACACCATTTCGTGTCATTCAAACAATTTACATCAATACGTGTCATTCAGACAATGTACATCATTACATGTAATTAACACAATTTACATACATTACGTGTCACTTAAACAATTTACATACGTTACGTGCCATTCAAAAAATTAACACCTTTACGTGTCATTCAAACAATTTAAATACATTACGTGTCATTCAAAGAATTAACATACATTACGTGTCATTCACAGAATTCCCATCATTACGTGTCATTCAAAGAATTTACATCATTACGTGCCATTCAAACAATTTACATCATTACGTGTCGTTTAAAGAATTAACATCATTACGTGTCTTTCAAACATTTTACATCATTATGGGTCATTCAAACATTTTACATCATCATGGGTCATTCAAAGAATTTACATACATTAAGTGTCATTCAAATAATTTACATCATTACGTGTCATTCAATCAATTTACATCATTACGTGTCATTCAAACAATTTACATACATTACGTGCCATTCAAACAAATTACATCATTACGTGTCATTCAAACATTTCACATCATGACGTGTCATTCAAAGAATTTACATAATTACGTGTTATTTAAACATTTTACATACAATTAGTGTCATTCAAACAATTTACATCATTACGTGTCATTCAAAGAATTTACATAATTACGTGTCATTCAAACAATTTATATCATTACGTGTCATTCAAACAATTTACATCATTACGTGTCATTCAAAGAATTTGTATCATTACGCGTCATTCAAACGTTTTACATCATTGCGTGTCATTCAAACAATTTACATACGTTACGTGTCATTCAAAAAATTAAAACCATTACGTGTCATTCAAAGAATTTACATCATTACGTATCATCCAAACAATTTACATCATTACTTGTATTTCAAACAATTTACATACATTACTTGTCATTCAAACAATTTAACATACATTACGTGTCATTCACAGAATTCACATCATTACGTGTTATTCAAAGAATTTACATCATTACGTGCCATTCAAAGAATTTACATCATTACGTGTCATTCAAACGTTTTACATCATTACGTGTCATTCAAACATTTTACATCATTATGGGTCATTCAAAGAATTTACATACAATACGTGTCATTCAAACAATTTACATCATTACGTGTCATTCAATCAATTTACATCATTACGTGTCATTCAAACCATTTACATACATTACGTGTCATTCAAACAAATTATATCATTACGTGTCATTAAAACATTTCACATCATTACGTGTCATTCAAAGAATTTACATTATTACGTGTCATTCAAACAATTTACATACATTACGTGTCATTCAAACAAATGATATCATTACGTGTCATTCAAACATTTTACATCATTACGTGTCATTCAAACAAATTATATCATTAAGTGTCATTCAAACATTTTACATACAATAAGTATCATTCAAACAATTTACATCATTACGTGTCATTCAAAGAATCTACATGATTACGTGTCATTCAAACAATTTATATCGTTACGTGTCATTCAAACAATTTACATCATTACGTGTCATTCAAAGAATTCGCATCATTACGTGTCATTCAAACAATTTACATCATTACGTGTCGTCAAACAATTTACATCATTACGTGTCGTTCAAACAATTTACATACATTACGTGTCATTCAAGCATTTTACATCATTACATGTCATTCAAACATTTTGCATCATTATGTGTCATTCAAACAATTTTCATCATTATCTGTCATTCAAACAATTTACATACATTACGTGTCATTCAATAATTTTACATCATTACGTGTCATTCAAACAATTTACATCATTACGTGTTATTCAAACAATTTACATCATTATTTGTCATTCAAACAATTTACATACATTACGTGTCATTCAAACAATTTACATACATTACGTGTCATTCAATAATTTTACATCATCACATGTCATTCAAACAATTGTTATTATAACGGGTGTAAATACAATGTAAAGATAACGATCTATCCAACAACTATGAAACATAATAGATTGTTATTAAGACTTTGCTTGGTAACTAACACCATGTTTATCTTGTTTTTTACTTATAGGTTGCCAGTTGAGGAATACCAATTGTCGCCTTGACGTAGCGTGTTCGCCGTGTACTAACTGGGAGGAGAGGGCATGTATAGGGTCACGATATCACGCACTCTGTATCAACGGTGTGTTCGAGCTACAACATATGTATATCGGCGCTCAGCCTCGCTCTGGATAAACTACTCCTCAAATACAACCTATATATCAAAATATACAGCACGTGAATATATTTTACATATATTTGACTTGTACTGTAGATTTATGTGTTCTTCTTAGTGTTCAAACTACCCAGAGTATGCCTCTATTACAACCAACAACGGCATACAATACCACACGTCTGTATAAATGATCTCTAATTGACTTGCTCACACATACCCAATGTCTCCGTTTGAAATGATTCACTTTCAAATTGATATTGTTATTTTTGAAGCTGTATTTGAACTTGAAATCGAAGCAATCGCACACTTTCAGTGAATAAATGCACAGGTTAACACATTCATGTTGTCTTTTTCAATCATCAGCTGTGTATTCTTCGGTTTATATATTTTCTATAGAGGCCGTAAAATAAAAGACACGTGAGTTTCTGTTTCGTGAAATTCCAACTATGAGTAAGGTGGATTGATCCAACTAGACAGTCGTAGTTTGTCGCATAACCTACGTTGACAAATTTCGATGAAATTTGCGTTATTGGTGAATTCTAGGGATGGGAACGAATAGTGAAATCACTATTTGAATATTCGACTAGAACTATTCGAATATATTCGAATATTCGATTTTAGAATTCGTTTTGATGTCCGAATGTCTGCATGTCCGAATACGAGTACACTAGTCCTCTGTTCAAACCTTTTGTGTATAGCCGATATCTGTATACATGTACGTGCACGTTCAGTAGGTTGGATGTTGTATTCTTGAATACAAAGTCCTGGTTACACGGGTTACAGGTCGCCTTCGACTTGTCGGCAGAACGAGTAAAGTAATTCCAGACACGTGATGGAGACATTGTGATGTTTATCGAATAGATGTAGAAATTAGAATGAAGATAAGTTTGACAAAATATTCTGAAGAAAAATATGCCTTCAACACATTATTTGTTTGGTATTCGTGCATATGCAATCATGATTACGATTGGTTACTGAAAGAGTAATTGTTTAATTTCACGACACAAGTTACGTGATTGGTTGACACTGACAATTGTCAATTAGCGTGATTGACTTGTTTTGGATAATAAGGAGCAAGTGCAGATCATTAAGGTGTTAGATTTAGCGTCTTAAAATCGACTATTTTCACATTTAGGAATTAATCGTTTTGCAAACTGTCAAAAGATGTGGTAATTTGTCACATCTGTTTTACTGTGTGACATACGTTGTAAAAACATCGTAACTGCACCTGGGAGCTAGGCACGTTCTTCGATATTTGGGATCGGTTTAGAGGAAGAAAATGAAAATAAAACAACATTATCTTTGAATAAAATTTATGTTAAACATACAGTAATATGGGTTCATTAAAATCGAATATTCGAATACTATTTTGCTATTCGAATATTCGACCCGCTATTCGAATATTCGAATATTCGTTCCCATCCCTAGTGAATTCAATATCATATTTATCAGACGCTAATGTCTAACCTTGTTCCCTGAACCACAAACCTATGGAATTTTACGACCGAACGGTTCGAGCTCCTGTAACAAGACCCTCTCCAAGTAAGTTCGTATTTCAAATACGGTTAGATTCGGCTCTAAATAAGATGTTGTCTCCAGGATCGAGGGGTGAGGGGTGTGGGTAGATAGTTCCAATAACCAAGTACTGGACTAGCTTAACTCCTAAAGGCGATGTTCTCTAATCTGATTTATGAGCAATCTTAAACCTCACCACTTTCCGAGTAAAGCTTTACGTACAAAAAGCACAAGCCAAGTAGACCAATCATTTTAGAATAAAAACGGCGGTTCCTGTTCGTGAAAAAGGCGACCAGATCACTCGAAAGAAATGACATAGAGCATATCTACGCGAAAACGAAAAAAACCTGTACATGCAGAGTCTATGGAAGGGAATTTCTGCCAAAAGTCTATTCATACTAATCGCATTCTCATTTGGGTTTTTTCACATTCATGTACATTCGTTCATCTAATTTGCACTTCTTTGTATGGTTATTGCAAGTTGATTAATAATAATACAGTTGCCTTACACTATGTTGTGTGCATGGTTCTTTTCTCTATCAAAAGGCATGTTGCCTCTTTTTATTTGCCGTACTTTACAGACGCATAAAGCGCCGATGTTCTTAGCTATCCATTACTGCCGGGCTTAACTGTATTCTCGCTTCCGAATATCCGGGTAGTTTTACCCGATTTCCCGAGATGCAACATTGCGTAACCAATAACAACGGGGGAACAACGTCGAGATTAGCTATTCTCGCTTTCGACGTGACGTCATCTCAACCGGAAGTAAAAAACAGGGGTATACAAGTGCCTAGCAACGCTTAGCCTGGAGTCCTGGCCCATGCTAACCCGCATTAGGGCCAGGTGTCAGAGAATGAATTGTCGCTTCTGATTGGCTAACGGATTGCCACTCGTCTATTATGAAAAGATGGCGTTTGAATTGCGCATTTACCCTTTTTTACCCTTATCATTTTTTACCCCTTTCCATCCCTTATTCAGGGTAGCCCTTACCTTTTACAATTTTCATACAATACTCCATTTTTATAAATTAATTGCACTTAAATGGATTTTGTTCATTTCATTTCATTTTTCTATTAATTTATTGTTGGATTTAAATATTGGGATTTTAGATATCAGATTAAATTAATATCTTTTGTAAAAGAATCAAACTTTTTACTTTAGTAGTTCTCTCTGAATGAATTCTACCAAAAATATTGTTTATATATTCAAATGAGTTTTAAATCACACACAAAACAAATTTAATAGAATCAAATTGGAAACATATGTCTCCACCAATCAATATTACATATCATCTTATTTTCTTCGATGCTTAAACTTGAGGCTTGTGAAGTGTTAATAGGCGACTTTGAAGAAAGAAAGACCATATAAAAATGTGAAAAAAATGGGATTTTCTTCTATCTTTCCAATAACATCTTCTTTATAATCAAATTCAACGACACATAAAATGAAAGGGTTAAGGGTTTCACTTATCACGAATTCAATTAACAGGCAATAAAGATAAGAATCCCACCGACAAGAGTTTTGGTATATCAACGAAACGGCATCTGTATTTATTCCCTTTATGCAGTCATAAGTTAAATAACAAACAAGGAAAAAAGAACGTGATTTTTCTTTTTCAATTATAATAATGAAAAGCCAAGCTTCTCGACAAATTAAACACCTTCATTTTTCGTTTTGACAAAATCATATGAAGCCTACAAAATCAATCATAATTAGTTTGAAAGTCTGAGTTGACGAAGTCATCAAGAAGAGGGGGGACGCATGATCTAAGAATAAAATGCTTTGGACACATTTAGATCTCAAGAATTTGATATCAGAATATATACTTTTCTAACATATATTGCTTATCAAACGATTTTTCTGATATATTCTTGTCTCGTCATATTCCGTCTTTTAAAACCACGTTTAACTCTAATTTTGGAAGATTGACACGCCTTCCTTAATTCTGTAACTATCTTGTCAATATTAAGTAACTTTCTATAACAATTTAAGCGAAACCATCTATTACAGAAATTCCACCATAAAGTTTACTTTGATATACTCCGGATTTGTTATATGGTAAAACACGACGCAAAGAGCTTGACTTTTCAATACTTGTGTCACAAACACAACCCTGTTTGGGTGATTTGCGCGGTGTACTGCATTTTTGTTCCATTACAAAACACAACGCTATAAAATGCAATAAAAACCGGAGTCACGGCTTCATCTCAAAAGGATACAACGCTAAGTAGGGTGTCTCAATAGGTGCATTTTCTCATGAATAAGCTTGCAGACTCTTAATCGATGCGCATGCGCAGTCGATGTTGTTTCATTCGGAATACCTCGGCATAACCGAACACTATTGTGTTCGGTAAACTTTCTCTGACACCTGGCCCTAGTTCGCGGTATACGAACGGGCCAGGCTCCACCAGGCTAAGCAACGCTTTGTTGCAGAAGCAATCCCCTTATTCATTACACAAAAATCAATATAAGAAGACGTTTATTTTGTGTCCAGTGCGTTTTTATCTGGTCTTTTGAGTATAAAAATTTGTTTTTGGTTGTTGCCAATCCTCGAAATGTTAAGATATTGCCCTAAATTGGATTGAATGAGTGCTGGTAAACGAAACGCGGTGCAGTAGTTACCGTAATTTTCCATATATTCCATAGCAATAAAATACGTCTTTTTGGCAGAATTCATTTCCTTTGAAAACGAAAGATTCCTAAGAAATAGTTTGGTGTAGAGGAAAAAATGAATAAGGGACACATAGAAAAATTTCATTTGTTACAGTTGATAATCAAAATTTATTATTACGATGATGTTTGTTGTTAAGTTCCGTCTAAACGTGGTAAAACCCTCGGTTTTTGGACTAAGGGTGCGTCAGCACCTTAGTCCATTGAATTTACATACCACTTTTTGAGGGGCGGTACTTTATCGATACACAAGAAAAATGCAATTACCATACTTATAAGTGCAATCTAGATACATACATGTATGGCGAAACATGAATTAGAATGCGATTAGTATGAATAGACTTTTGGCGGAAATTCCCTCCCATAAGCTATAAACCAGCCAAGCAACAAGTTTACATGTCTATCGGTATTCGGAATCCGCCAAAATAATCAACACTATCTACTAAAACACGTATTAAATATCTACATGACTACTTGTATTAATTACTAGACAAGGCTTCTTCAACTTCCGAACCACAGTGACCCATATCATTCCTTCAGCACGCGACAACATTTGGAAAAGGCTGGACATATCTACATGTAAGTATAGGGTACACGTATTTTGTATGTTCTTCTTAAAGGCACATAAAAGGGGATTAATGATATATCAAACTATTTTATTTGGTAAACTTTTGATCAGATTAAGTTAGTTATCATAAAAAAAAACATCAGCAAAACTTGAACGTGAAAGTCTACCAGAAATAACCTAGATTAGCAATTTTAATAAGTCAGATTACCTCATTCTTCACCTCTGACCTTGAAAGTTGGTACACAAACATTTGAATCGACCAATCAGAATTCTTTATTTTGAATATGTAAACAAACAGGTTGTTGATAAACATGATTGAATTGGAGACAACTACATTTCAAGCACAAAATAATTTATTTTAAAGGAATCTTTTTAATAGGGTCTAAATGCATTTATGAATTAATTCTCATGACTTTTATGAACATAATAAAAGAACTCCGTATATTTTTTCAGTTATTTATTTGTACTTATCTCCTTTGATGTGCCTTTAAAGGTTTGCCAACTCTGATATAAAACTTGCATTTGCTTTAGTTAGAGAATATATTTGAAAAGTAAATCATGAAAGTATTTATCATTTCAAAGGCATTCATCAAGCAACTTTGCCGGATTTGTCTGATTTTAAATCTTTATCTACACAATGAATATCAATAATTATGTTATCAAATCCGCAGTAATTACCTCCCCTTAATTTTTAAACTACATCGGAATTAGAATTACATGAATGAAAGAGACAAATAAGAACATTCAATCCATAAAAAAAACCTTATGTTTTAAAAATTGATTTTATGACTGCATTTACTCTGTTAAAATCGTTGACTTTGTTATTCTGACTTTTCTCAATCATGGGTTGAATACTTTAAGAATGGATTCGGCTTCGCGTAAATCCCTGAACAGATAGGTCTTTTTGAACTAAATTTCGTGATTGCATTCAAGCATGTCGATTGCTTAACACTAAAACATAACTTATATGTTTCGCTATTTACCTTGCAATAACACGACTTTGCTTTAAAATCTAAGATGATGAGACAGGATTTCATAAATGTAGAAAGTCACCTTAACCACGGGGCCACGCAGCTACTTAACCACGGGGCCACGCAGCTACTTAACCACGGGGCCACACAGCTACTTAACCACGGGGCCACACATCACCTTGACCATGGGGCCACACAGCACCTAAACCACGGGGCCACGCAGCACCTTAACCACGGGGCCGCACATTACATTAACCACGGGGCCACGCAGATACTTAACCACGGGACCACACAGCACCTTAACCACGGGGCCACGCAGCTACTTAGCCACGGGGCCGCACAGCACTTTAACCACGGGGCCACGCAGCTACTTAACCACGGGGCCACGCAGCTACTTAACCACGGGGCCGCACAGCACATTAACCACGGGGCCAGGCAGCTACTTAACCACGGGGCCACACAGCACCTAAACCAGAGGGGACACAAAGTACTTTAACCACGGGGCCGCACAGCACCTTAACCACGGGGCCATGCAGCACATTAACCACGGAGCCACGCAGCTACTTAACCACGGGGCCACACAGCTACTTAACCACGGGGCCACACATCACCTTAACCATGGGGCCACACAGCACCTAAACCACGGGGCCACGCAGCACCTTAACCACGGGGCCGCACATTACATTAACCACGGGGCCACGCAGATACTTAACCACGGGGCCACACAGCACCTTAACCACGGGGCCACGCAGCTACTTAACCACGGGGCCGCACAGCACATTAACCACGGGGCCACGCAGCTACTTAACCACGGGGCCACGCAGCTACTTAACCACAGGGCCACGCAGCACCTTAACCACGGGGCCACACAACACCTTAACCACAGGACCACGCAGCACCTTAACCACGGAGCCACACAGCACCTTAACCACGGGGCAACACAGCTACTTAACCACGGGGCCACTCAAAACCTTAACCATGGGGCAACGCAGCACCTTAACCACGGGGCCACGAAGCACCTTAACCACGGGGCCACGCGGCTACTTAATCACGGGGCCACGCAGCACCTTAACAACGGGGCCACACAACACCTTAACCACGGGGCCACACAGCACCTTAACCACGGGGCCGCACAGGACATTAACCACGGGGCCACGCAGCTACTTAACCACCGGGCCACACAGCTACTTAACCAAGGGCCACACATCACCTTAACCATGGGGCCACACAGCACCTTAACCACGGGGCAACGCAGCACCTTAACCACGGGGCCGCATAGTACAATAACCACGGGGCCCCGCAGCTACTTAACCACGGGGCCACACAGCACCTTAAGCACGGGGCCAGGCAGCTACTTAACCACGGGGCCGCACAGCACATTAACCACGGGGCCACAGAACCTTAACCAGAGGGGACACAGTTTTAACCACGGGGCTAGCCGCACAGCACCTTTAACCACGGGCCACGCAGCACATTAACCACGGAGCCACGCAGCTACTTAACCACGGGGCCACACATACAGCTACTAACCACGGGCCACACACATCACCTTAACCATGGGGCCACAGCACCTAAACCACGGGGCCACGCAGCACCTTAACCACGGGCTGCACATTACATTAACCACGGGGCCACGCAGATACTTAACCACGGGCCACACACAGCACTTAACCACGGGGCCACGCAGCTACTTAACCACGGGGCCGCACAGCTACTTAACCACGGGGCCACACATCACCTTAACCATGGGGCCACACAGCACCTAAACCACGGGGCCACGCAGCACCTTAACCACGGGGCCGCACAGCACCTTAACCACGGGGCCACGCAGCTACTTAACCACGGGGCCACACAGCACCTTAACCACGGGGCCACACAGCACCTTAACCACGGGGCCACGCAGCTACTTAACCACGGGGCCGCACAGCACATTAACCACGGGGCCACACAGCTACTTAACCACGGGGCCACGCAGCTACTTAACCACGGGGCCACACAGCTACTTAATCACGGGGCCACACAGCATATTAACTACGGGGCCACACAGCAACTTAACCACAGGGCCAACCAGCACCTTAACCACGCGGCCGCACAGCAATTTTACCACGGGGCCACACAGTTACTTAACCACGGGGCGACTCAGAACCTTAACCATGGGGCAACGCAACACCTTAACCACGGGGCCACGCAGCACCTTAACCACGGGGCCACGCAGCTACTTAACCACGGGGCCACGCAGCACCTTAACCACGGGGCCGCATAGCACATTAACCACGGGGCCACACAGCTACTTAAACATGGGGCAACGCAGTACCTTAACTACGGGGCCACACAGCTACTTAACCACGTGGCCACGCAGCTACTCAACCACGGGGCCACACAGCACCTGAACCACGGGGCCACACAGCACCTGAACCACAGGACCACGCAGCACCTTAACCACGGAGCCACACAGCACCTTAACCACGGGGCCACGCAGCTACCTAACCACGGGGCCACGCAGCATCTTAACCACGGGGCCACGCAGCATCTTAACCACCGGGCTATACACCACCTTTACCACGGGGCCACACAGCTACTTAACCACGGGGCCACACAACACCTTAACCACGGAGCCACACAGCACCTTAACCACGGGGCCACGCACAGCACCTTAACAACGGCACGGTCACGGGGCCACGGCTACTTAACCACGGGGCCACGCAGCACTTAACCACGGGGCTGCGCCACACAGCACCTTCACCACGGGGCCACACAGCTACTTAACCATGGGGCCACACCAGCACCTTAACCATGGGGCCGCAGTACCTTAACCACGGGGCCACGCAATAACCACGGGGCCAGCACTACTTAACCATGGGGCCACACAGCAGCAACCACGGGGCCACACAACACCTTAACCACAGGACCCGCAGCACCTTAACCACGAAGCCACACAGCACCTTAACCGTGTGGTCCACACAGCACATTAACCAAGGGGCCACAAAGCTACTCAACCACGGTGCCACGCAGTACCTTAACCACGGGGCCGCACAGCACATTAACCACGGGGCCACACAGCACATTAACCACGGGGCCACACAGCTACTAAACCACGGGGCAACGCAGTACCTTAACCACGGGGCCAAGCAGCACCTTAACCACGGGGCCAAGCGGCACCTTAACCACAGGGCCACGCACCTACTTAACCAAGGGTCCACGCACCCACTTAACCACGGGGCCACGCAGCTACTTAACCATTAGGCCACACAGCACCTTAACCACGGGGCCACACAGCACCTTAACCACGGGGCCGCACAGCACATTAACCACGGGGCCACGCAGCTACTTAACCATGGGGCCACACAGCTACTTAACCACGGGGCCACACAGCACCTTAACCATGGGGCCACACAGCACCTTAACCACGGGGCCACGCAGCACCTTAACCAAGGGCCGCATAGCACATAACCACGGGGCCAGGCAGTTACTTAACCACGGGACAACACAGCACTTTAACCACGGGGCCACGCAGCTACTTAACCACGGGGCCGCAGCACCTTAACCACGGGGTACTTAACCATTAGGCCACACAGCACCTTAACCACGGGGCCACGCAGCACCTTAACCACGGGGGCCAGCACATTAACCACGGGGCCACGCAGCTACTTAACCATGGGGCCACACAGCTACTTAACCACGGGGCCACACAGCACCTTAACCATGGGGCCACATAGCACCTTAACCACGGGGCCACATAGCACCTTAACCAAGGGCCGCATAGCACAGTAACCACGGGGCCAGGCAGTTACTTAACCACGGGACAACACAGCACTTTAACCACGGGGCCACGCAGCTACTTAACCACGGGGCCGCACAGCACCTTAACCACGGGGTCACGCAGCTACTTAAGCACGGGGCCACGCAGCACCTTAACCACGGGGCCTAACAACACCTTAACCACAGGACCACGCAGCGCCTTAACCACGGAGCCACACAGCACCTTCACCACGGGGCCACACAGCTACTTAACCACGGGGCCACTCAGAACCTTAACCATGGGGCAACGCAGTACCTTAACCACGGGGCCACGCAGCACTTAACCACGGGGCCACGCAGCTACTTAACCACGGGGCCAAGCAGCACCTTAATCACGGGGCCACACAGCACCTTAACCACGGGGCCACACAGCACCTTAACCACGGGGCTGCACAGCACATTAACCACGGAGCCACGCAGCTACTTAACCACGGGGCCACACAGCACATTAACCACGGGGCCACACAGCTACTAAACCACGGGGCAACGCAGTACCTTAACCACGGGGCCAAGCAGCACCTTAACCACGAGCCAAGCGGTACCTTAACCACATGGCCACGCACCTACTTAACCAAGGGTCCACGCAGCATCTTAACCACGGGGCCACGCAGCTACTTAACCATTAGGCCACACAGCACCTTAACCACGGGGCCACACAGCACCTTAACCACGGGACCGCACAGCACCTTAACCACGGGGCCACGCAGCTACTTAACCATGGGGCCACACAGCTACTTAACCACGGGGCCACACAGCACCTTAACCATGGGGCCACACAGCACCTTAACCACGGGGCCACGCAGCACCTTAACCAAGGGCCGAATAGCACAATAACCACGGGGCCAGGCAGCTACTTAACCATGGGGCCACACAGCACCTTAACCACGGGGCCACGCAGCACCTTAACCAAGGGCCGCATAGCACAATAACCACGGGGCCACGCAGCTACTTAACCATTAGGCCACACAGCACCTTAACCACGGGGCCACGCAGCACCTTAACCACGGGGCCGCACAACACATTAACCACGGGGCCACGCAGCTACTTAACCATGGGGCCACACAGCTACTTAACCACGGGGCCACACAGCACCTTAACCATGGGGCCACACAGCACCTTAACCACGGGGCCACACAGCACTTTAACCAAGGGCCGCATAGCACAGTAACCACGGGGCCAGGCAGTTACTTAACCACGGGGCAACACAGCACTTTAACCACGGGGCCACGTAGCTACTTAACCACGGGGCCGCACAGCACCTTAACTACGGGGTCACGCAGCTACTTAACCACGGGGCCACGCAGCACCTTAACCACGGGGCCTAACAACACCTTAACCACAGGACCACGCAGCGCCTTAACCACGGAGCCACACAGCACCTTCACCACGGGGCCACACAGCTACTTAACCACGGGGCCACTCAGAACCTTAACCATGGGGCAACGCAGTACCTTAACCACAGTGCCACGCAGCACTTAACCACGGGGCCACGCAGCTACTTAACCACGGGGCCACGAAGCACCTTAATCACGGGGCCACACAGCACCTTAACCACGGGGCCACACAGCACCTTAACCACGGGGCTGCACAGCACATTAACCACGGAGCCACGCAGCACTTAACCACGGGGCCACGCAGCTACTTAACCACGGGGCCACGCAGCACCTTAATCACGGGGCCACACAGCACCTTAACCACGGGGCCACACAGCACCTTAACCACGGGGCCACACAGCACATTAACCACGGGGCCACGCAGCTACTTAACCACGGGGCCACACAGCACATTAACCACGGGGCCACACAGCTACTAAACCACGGGGCAACGCAGTACCTTAACCACGGGGCCAAGCAGCACCTTAACCACGAGCCAAGCGGTACCTTAACCACATGGCCACGCACCTACTTAACCAAGGGTCCACGCAGCATCTTAACCACGGGGCCACGCAGCTACTTAACCATTAGGCCACACAGCACCTTAACCACGGGGCCACACAGCACCTTAACACGGGACCGCACAGCACCTTAACCACGGGGCCACGCAGCTACTTAACCATGGGGCCACACAGCTACTTAACCACGGGGCCACACAGCACCTTAACCATGGGGCCACACAGCACCTTAACCACGGGGCCACGCAGCACCTTAACCAAGGGCCGCATAGCACAATAACCACGGGGCCAGGCAGCTACTTAACCATGGGGCCACACAGCACCTTAACCACGGGGCCACGCAGCACCTTAACCAAGGGCCGCATAGCACAATAACCACGGGGCCACGCAGCTACTTAACCATTAGGCCACACAGCACCTTAACCACGGGGCCACGCAGCACCTTAACCACGGGGCCGCACAACACATTAACCACGGGGCCACGCAGCTACTTAACCATGGGGCCACACAGCTACTTAACCACGGGGCCACACAGCACCTTAACCATGGGGCCACACAGCACCTTAACCACGGGGCCACACAGCACTTTAACCAAGGGCCGCATAGCACAGTAACCACGGGGCCAGGCAGTTACTTAACCACGGGGCAACACAGCACTTTAACCACGGGGCCACGTAGCTACTTAACCACGGGGCCGCACAGCACCTTAACTACGGGGTCACGCAGCTACTTAACCACGGGGCCACGCAGCACCTTAACCACGGGGCCTAACAACACCTTAACCACAGGACCACGCAGCACCTTAACCACGGAGCCACACAGCACCTTCACCACGGGGCCACACAGCTACTTAACCACGGGGCCACTCAGAACCTTAACCATGGGGCAACGCAGTACCTTAACCACGGGGCCACGCAGCACTTAACCACGGGGCCACGCAGCTACTTAACCACGGGGCCAAGCAGCACCTTAATCACGGGGCCACACAGCACCTTAACCACGGGGCCACACAGCACCTTAACCACGGGGCTGCACAGCACATTAACCACGGAGCCACGCAGCTACTTAACCACGGGGCCACACAGCTACTTAACCACGGGGCCACACATCACCTTAACCATGGGGCCACACAGCACCTAAACCACGGGGCCACGCAGCACCTTAACCACGGGGCCGCACATCACATTAACCACGGGGCCACGCAGATACTTAACCACGGGGCCACACAGCACCTTAACCACGGGGCCACGCAGCTACTTAACCACGGGGCAGCACAGCACATTAACCACGGGGCCATGCAGCTACTTAACCACGGGGCCACGCAGCTACTTAACCACGGGGCCACGCAGCACCTTAACCACGGGGCCACGCAGCACCTTAACCACGGGGCCACACAGCACCTTAACCACGGGGCCACACAACTACTTAACCACGGGGCCACGCAGCACCTTAACCACGGTGCAACGTAGCACCTTAACCACGGGGCAACGCAGTTACCACGCTGAATAAAAGTCGTCCGAGATAGGAGCTCCTTGATGGTGAATATATGAATATCCCTGTGTGAATGAAGGACTCTCTTATTAGCTTGATTTAATGAATGCATTCAATGAATCTTGATTACTATGTATCTCTCTCTGATAAAAGAAAATGTGCCGATACAAAACAATGAATGCACTTATACCAACTATGGTGAAACTACACTTATATATAAATCCTGAACAGGCAAATTCACTGTATCGCTATATAGGGATGAAACGTCTCAAGTTCTGAAACCGGAAATAGCCCGGAACACTTTCATCAATACTGCCAAGATAAATATAGTATATTCTAGGTTGCAAAGCTCACTAGAATTAAACGGTGTTTTACAGAATGGGAAACAAGCTCACATTGCTATATTCAATCTTTGAAGATTTAGAATGCAGATCAAACATCAGCCCTGTAGTTCACAGGTAAATAAGTCGATATTCTGTAAGGTATTACAAAATACAACAATTCATACTGTAACTATGGTATAACGGTGACCGTTTTATGCTTGTGACAAACGCCCAATGTACTAACATGGTGTAAAAAACATGTCAAACGTTTTCAGAATATAGAACATTTTGTTTCAACTGAATCATATACTACAGCTCATGGCTGACAAAAAATATAACAATAAATTTATCTTCACATAGAATGCAAATAAGAAACTAAAAAACGAACAAGACAATCCTATCACTCTTATGTAAACAATTTATTCGAAGCTGATGGTCCAAATTCAAACTTTCCATCAAAGCAAAAGAGGTTCTGGAGTTACATGAAGTCCTTAAGAAAAGACAACTCTGGTATTCCACCACTTCGAGACCAGGGATGCTTATTTAACATGGCAAAAGATGAAGCAAATATTCTCAACCAACAATACAGATCCGTTTTTACTAAAGAGGCAGCAGGAGATGTTCCAAATCCTTCTGGGCATCCATTTCCTAACATAGATGAAATTGAGGTCAACAAAGCAGGTATACTCAAACTCCTTAATAATATCAACCCACGGAAAGCTTCTGGCCCAGACAACATTCCTGCCAGAATATTGAAAGATTACGCTGAAGAAATAGCTCCTATACTGACCATCATATTCAGTTGTTCTCTTGGTGAGGGAAAAGTACCTGATGACTGGCGTCAAGCCAACATCACAGCAATATACAAGAAAAGTGCACGACAGATCCCGGCATATTATCGACCAGTATCCCTGACCAGTGTTTGCTGCAAACTGCAAGAGCATGTCATTGTCAGCCGTATGATGGGGCATCTTGACAGACACAACATTCTTCTTGACTGTAAGCATGGTTTCAGGGCTTAAAGAAGCTGTGAAACCCAACTTTTGACCCTCTCATATGAGCTGGCTGAAACATTGGACAAGGGAGTACAAAAGGATATGATCATTCTGGACTTTCCCAAGGCATTTGATCGTGTACCTCGTCAAAGACTTATGAAAAAAGTACATCACTATGGCATAAGGGGTCATACTTATCAGTGGATAGAATCATTTCTACATGGCAGAACACAGAAAGTGATAGTCCAGGGGTAGTCATCTAGTGAGGTTCCAGTTGTAAGCGGAGTTCCTTAGGGATCAGTCTTAGGCCCAATTCTATTTTTATATTTATAAACGATTTACCGGACGGGATTCTCTCTAAGACTCGCCTTTTTGCAAACGATTGCATTTTGTACCGTCAGATCAAGTCAGAAGAAGACCAGAAAATCTTACAAACTGATCTTGATACTCTAGCAGCATGGGAAAAAACCTGGGGTATGGATTTTCACCCTCTTAAATGCAGTGTACTACGGATATCAAGGTCAAGGCATCAACTTCTTACTGATTACATCCTTAAAGGTGTTAAACTGAATACTAAGAAGACCTCCAAGTACCTGGGTGTAGACCTTCAATCTGGTTTAGGCTGGGGATCCCACATCAACAGAATCACCAAGAAGGCAAATGGTATGCTTGGTTTCCGGTCGTAACCTGCGTGGTACCAGCAAGGAAACAAGACAAGAGCATTCAATGCACTGGTACGCTCTAACCTGGAGTACTGCTGCACCGCGTGGAATCCCCACCACAGAACTCTCATTAACAAGGTGGGGATGGTCCAGAGGAGGGCAGCACGCTGTGTTACAAACAGGTATCACAATACCGGCAGCGTGACAGATATGATGACTTCCTTTCAATGGAACACCTTGGAGGAACGCCGACAAAAACTACAACTCTCAAGGTTTTTTCAAAATTGTAAATCATTTAGTAGAAATTGTCTGGTTGCCACCGACGTTACGATTCCACGCTCATCACTTGTTGGAGCAAAATCAATTTCAACAACCACATGATAGATCACTTTTTTATGATAACCCTAGCATAGTATTGTCTAAAATATCAAATCAAACAGCTTGATAGAAGCTAAAATTTCTTAATTAAGTTGTATTTCTTAATTGTTGGTGAAATTTAGTGAGAAACAAACCGTTAGTGGCCATTTTGATTTTTTCGCAACTTCTCGCACTTTCTGCTTTAGAAATATGGTAATTACCCACTGAACATGAAGGGCTCATCCAATGAAACCACATGTTTTTTCCCGCCTTTTTTACAACCTTACTACAACTTCCAAATATGGAATACACCTACAGGTTTAGCTCCGCCCAATTTGACCCAATTTGGTTATCAAATGTTGCAGGATAGTTCTGGATATCCAAATGAGAACCGGAAGTGATGGATTTGAGAAATTAAATGTATAAGGATTACGAAAAATGCTTCTATTTTCTTAAAATAATGGGAAAATAATAACTTTTGGACTCTGAGGTATGAGATTATATGCATATGTTTAATCAGGTGAAGTTTTGTTGCATTTAGTTCCCCCATTTTTGAATTATCGTAGCGGTTGTGATACACAACCGGCCTGCTCCAAAGAGCTAAGAGGGCGGATTTACTACCGTGTCCCAGACAGACACGGTAGTAACATTACTTCTAGTTCACACCAACAGCGCTTTGATGGCACTTTAAAGTGACGTGGATAGCGGCACCAAAGCGTAACAAAGCTGGTTCACACCAACAGCGCTTTGATGGCACTTTAAAGTGACGTGGATAGCAACACCAAAGCGTAACAAAGTTGGTTCACACCAACAGCGCTTTGATGGCACTTTAAAGTGACGTGGATAGCAGCACCAAAGCGTAAAAAAGCTTTATTAAAGCGTCAGTGTCGTAAAAGATTGTGGGAAAGCTTACTTGAGTGATTCAAACTGTAACTGTGAAATATCTACGTCCGGGTCATTCGGACTATGAAAAAGCTTCAAGTAAATCAAGACATACAGCAAGAGTGCAAACATTTTAAAACTGTCTAAATTTTTTGGATGCTCTATCACGAGTTGATTAAAGCACCGAGAGCGTATCAAAGCTTAACAAAGCGTAATAACGCTCAGCAAAGCTTGGCTCATAGCGTAGGAAAGCTTGACAGAACTTGGTTCAAAGCGGGGACCCCAGTCTTCACGGTCTGTCACCACTTGGCACGCTTCGTTAAAATGTCTCAATAATTGCTACAATAGAGGACAAAGATCTGACACGAGGGCAGACACTTTCATTCCGATATAACATACTATGTTACGCTTCGTTACGTTTAGATGAACGACTCGCACGCTTTCGACGAATTGATGCGATTTTAATAAGAACTGACACGTTTGGTAAGACTGTTTCGCTTGGCAAACTTCCTCACGATACAATGAACGTGTACTCTCCATCTACAAAGGCCAGCATTGGTATGGAGAAGAACCCCTTGTAGTTGTGGTAGAGACTGCCTGTGTTTGCTGGCTTTCTGTGTGCTTTCCTTCCAAGGCACCACTTTAATGGGGGATATTCCACCTCTGTTCAAACTGCTGGGCAAGGGCTCTCCATGCTTAAGGGATGGTAGGTGCGTTGCAGACACCATCTTTATATGCCTGTACAATGGTCTTACATACTTCTGGAATCATCTCGAATATGGTAGAGATAACCACATCTGAACCCATATGCCATTGACCTGTAGTTGTTCCCAGTGGCAAGATGTCTTAAGGTTATTGCGAGCTTGAAGACAGCTGACGGGTGTGCTTGCTGTTAGTCTGCTGCTTCTGGATGACTGGTGCCTCTCTCCCCAAGATATCATCACACATCTCAGGGGTCAATCTGGTGAAGTTTTTGAAGGCAGCAGGGTCTTCTAATCTGAGTTGTGTGTTCAGGAGGCTAGTGTTATGACCATACTGCCGTCTTTCTTCTTCAGTGAGCCATGGGCTGGTCTAGCAGCTCCTGATAAATGGTCTGCTCCCTCCTGATGGTAGGTCAAACTCCTCTTGTCTGCGCTGTTCTTTCTTCCTCTTCTCCACCTCAAGGGCTAACGGGTAGTTATACAACAGGGAGACAAACATCATGTCTTCTTCAGATAGATCATGCTCTGGTACGTCTGGAACTGCATGATCTTGTTGGTCTGTCAACTTGTTCTAGTGTCAAAGATGCAATGCGTTCGTAGACCTTCTGCATCTTTACATATATTCTGGATTAAAAGCGGCATGTAATCGGCGGTCTGGAGATTTCCAATTACATGTAATATGAAAATAGTGCAGAAGTTCACCCATAGTTGAGGGACTAAAAAAGCTTGAATGATCGATTTAAAACAATGTTTTATGAATGTTGATCTTGGAAGTATACACAATAGTTGTAATTGTGTTTTTCTCCTTTAAATGGTTAGAAGCTTACGAAGATTCTTACATAAAAGTCCATTGAGTATCTTGGATTGAGGTTTTGGAATAAATCGCTCGAGTAAGTCACAATTTGAAACCAGGCAGGTTTTCAATGTTTAGCGTGGTAAATTGAGTGAAAGGAAGAGTCTGTACAAATACTATGTCGGTCCAATCCTTTTCTCAAAAGTTATTACATTTTAGATTCTATTACATTTCCCCGTTTTAATACTTTTTAGGTTGTTGAAATTGTAAAACAGGTTTATTTTTACATTTCTTGTTATACAATGCTGTATATCAGTCAGAAGACTACTGAGCATAACATCAAATCTTACCTAAGAGTATAACCTACATTGAGTGGGGGCGTGCACTTTTAAGTTCTGTCCCCTAACCACTGTGCTATAGAGGCCATCTAGTTCAGTATAATTTATTGTTGTTCACTGGAAAATCAGATGGTGACAACTAAATCTTTCTCAGGACCCTCACATGAGAAATTCAAGAGATGTAGCTTCTTCGTAAAACATGATGCCTTAACATGTCATCCTTTTTATGCAAATAAGCAGAATTATGGAGTTGAATGATCTTACAGTATCAGTTTCAACTAGAGAATGTTAGCCAAGAAAATGTGGAAAGAGTATTTGTAAAGACAATATAGGATACAGTAATAACTAAAGATTTGCTCACTGTAACGTTCGTTGGACGTTTATGCAAAATAGGAACCTAATGCATCGTTGACGAGAACATGCAGGTATGTATATAGACAACCGCTTAGTTAACGACAGTGTTTTTCACTGATTGGATGTGTTTGCGTCTTTGAGAGGTTTATTTGCTCGGTTCGTTACATTGGTGGCAGAGGTGGGATGAAGACTTCTTCTATCGGAGTTGCCTTCCCACGCGTTTCCCAAAGGCCAAGACTCGGGACGAGTCTTCTCGGAAGTGGGAGTTACGAGGGGTGTTCGAAAAGTATCCGGAAAACGTTTATAACTTATTTATTAATGCGAATATTCAAATAAAATTTTCAAAAGTGATACTTTGATATTCTATGCACATAATCCAAAAGATAAAATGGTACAAATTACTTTGATGCACAATTCACAGTCACCGTGGCAATGTCGGGTAACGTTGAGCGGGGCAACGTCATGTATACGTAACGTTGAGCGGGACAACTTACTCATAAAGGAATATACATCTGCAAAATCTGTCTGAAACATATATCTTACAGATTTTCAAAATATTCCCCTTTACATGATACGCATTTCTCCAACCTATATATCCACTTACTTAATCATGACCTGAAATATTTCTGTGGAATTTAACGAATGGTTTCTCCGACTACCGCAGGTAGGTCATCAAATTTATCAAACCTTCTGCCGCGCAACGCTGATTTCAAGGTTAGGAAAAGCCAGAAATCGCACAGAACTGGATCCGGTGAATATTCAGGATGTTTTACCGTTTCAATGTCTAACTATCTGAGTGTTGCTTTGGTAACCATAGCTTATTATCGAGTTCTTAAAACGGTGGCCATGGTTACAATACAGTTTAAGGAATGACTTTGAGGCTTCTACTCTTAAGATTATTTTCTGTTCAGTTGTTAGAATTCTGGGTATCCAGCAAGTACAAACCTTAGACATGCCTAGCTCTCTAGTAAAAATGGAATAGATTGTTACCTTAAAGCATATGTCTCTTATTGTAAGCCTTCTGTCACACTGCAGCAACTGTCTTATTCCGTCGACTTTTCTTGACGTTACGTTGGGACGTTCAGATCGTGGGCGGTCAGTAGCACCGTACAAAGAGTCTTATTTGCAAACGTTGAACAACCCATATAAGCTGGTTTCTTTCATTAATGTACCGTAGGTGTCAGTTATTATGGAGAGGGTCTCCGATTTCGATTTTCCCATTAATAACACAACGCTTTATGAAATACCGCTTTTCAAATGCCATTTTCACGGACTCCGTTCTCTGCTTCCGTTGTTTGCAAAAAAAAAAAACGTCATATTTCAGCACGTGACGTTGAGTAGGCCTTGGCAAAAGGATGTAGAAGCTTCAAGTGAAATTTGAATTAATTTTGACGTTTGGAACATGTCCTATTTACTCCCTAAAGGTCTCTATACACGTGACGAATTTCAAAATTTGCCCCGCTAAACGTTACATGACGTTAACATGGTGAATGTGGATTGTACGTCAGAGCAATCTGTATCCCAATTTCTTCCGGATTACGTGCATAGGACATTAAAGTATCACTTATTGATGGCACTTTGATAAAGGGCAATGCTTTTATGACCTTTAACCATAAAAAAATCTGAAAATTAACAGGAACCAGATACAGCTATAGACCATGAAAGTTTCCATGACAAATACCTCATAAAACATTTAAAAGAGACGCTGTTTATTAAAAAAAAAATAGCAAAGGGAGATAACACTAGTGACTCTCTATCTACTTACAAAAAAATCAATGTTATTATGGAAATCACAAAATAAATCTATCAAAAAGGCTAGAAAGTGACAACAAAGCCCGTTTTACATTGTAGGTAAAGGTTAATATTTCAAGACATCTTAACAAAACAGCATTTCACATTATCACATAATCTTCAAAGTAAACTATTTTCTATTAGTGCTGCTCTAACATTCATGTATCTTCAGCAACACTTCTGTGAGAGAGTTGAACCAAATGGTTTAACACATAATTTTCACATGATAAAATGCTTTAAGTTGAAAAGGCTGTAGAGTTTAGCTCTACTTAAATTACTCAATATGCCTAACTTATATGTCTGATTCATCAATAGTTAACATCGTACATAATTCTAAAACAGAAATTATCAACATTTTATTAAATGACACAAAAAGTTCCACAATGCAATTGAATACACTGAGTAGTGTTAATGTAATGTAAACAAGTTGGTATTAAAAGTCCATGAACTCTAATAATTAAAGGAACATAACACATATCTCTACAATCATATTGATTCCATGTATAGAAGGTATGTGCTTTATACTGTACATAACTTTCACAGTTATTTCTCAAGTCATAATTGGAAAGAACCTATAGAAATGTCAAACCCTCACCACACATGCATTTACTTGAATAACACTGTTTGAACACTAATAGAAGTTTGTATCTATTTTCAATATATTGCCAAGTAATAACCGACACACACACATACAAATTGAAGGGACTGTCTTTAATCATATGTCTGCTTGAACGCGGTCTTGGGCATTGGTTTCTCTCTGGTCACATCAGTGGCTGTGGAAATAAATATGCAAATATTAGATTTACGTGAAACCACATACCAAAATATCCATAATATGAGGAGTGTACATATAGATAAATAAAGTAATATATTACAGGTTCAATTCAAGATTGTATTTTGGCCTTCTTAGATAAATGAGAAGTATTGACTACAGTACAGAACCATTCATACACAGACACTTGTTTTCCACTGGAAGTTCAGACTATGACACATATCTGCAAACATGTCACTTTAGAGTCAGATTTAGTAACCAGAACATACTTAAGGAGTTTAACTCATGTTTTGAACTTCTATGGGTATTTCATGGAGAAAAAGATTTGCCTGAGATGAAGGTCATATAATTGCAAATATGTGCACAAATTCTATCAGATATAAGAAGGGATGAAAACCCCAAAACAATCTTCAAAATGAAATCATTAATAATGATCTAAAGGACCAATTTGAAACAGAAAAAGGCAAAAAGAAAAAGATTTCATATTTCCAAGTTTACACCCAAATAACCATTTAAGAAAGAACATTTCATGGAATATTGGGTAGAGCTACGTAATACAAGAAGACCAACTGACCAACATTGACATTGTACTGTTCTTTGATTTTGTGGAATCTCATTTCTAAAAACAAGAGCTGTCCATAAGAAAACGCTCAACTATTTGGAAAAATAATGCAGAGGGTTTTAGGTCAGCAAACAATAATTTGTTTGCAAACCAAACTTTAGCCAGGATTTCTTAGTATGAAAAGGGGTACAGTTTGCTTAAAACCAAAACAAAAGATTTTTTCCTTGGCCAGTAACCTAAACAAAATGAACCTTAGTCCATATATTAACTTTAAATCCTTTACCATCAATAGTTAATCAGACATCAATTTGCATAAAAAGCTTTAACCAAGAGTATGAAAAGGGACTAATTTGCTTAAAATCAAAGCCAGAGTTGTAAAACTTGAACAGTTACTACCCCCACCCCCTCCCAACACAAATGAGAAGTTTCAATCCATTTCTAAAGCAAATAATAGATAGAAACTTACACATAAGAGGGGAATAATTTGCTCCAAAAAAACCCCACACAGGATCTATTGGACTTGGTCCATGACTTTTAATTATGACTCCACACATGTGTGTGAAGCTTCCATCCATCATGTAAAACTGTAACCAAACATTTTCTTAGTGGATAAAGGGGCATACTTTGCATAACATCAAACCAAGAGTCACAAAACTTGGCCAAGGATCTTAAATAAACCCCCTGAACACATGAAAGTAAAGTTCCAAGCTATTACCTATAGTACTTAGATAACCAAAAGTGTTACAATGCTGCCTCCTCATTTCTAACCATTGAACTGTGAGATGACAGACCACGATAAATCTATCTTCAAGCTTTGTGGAAGTACCATTGTCAAATTGTATGTGATACTGACCTAATGTCAGTTGTTTACACAGAGTGGATAATGTCTGGACACTATAGGCTTGTTCCTCAGTCAGCATCTCACTGGACATCTCATCCAATCTTGTAGTCGCTGATCCCAACTCAGAACCTGATGTAAAAAGGCAGCAAAAGTTAGCACTTATATAATATAAAGGACTTTCTCACAGATTCTAGCTTCTTAAAAACAAATTATCTTCTATCCATTAAATGCTAACATCGATTTCTACATTAACATAATACAAGATTATTGACAGCTCCCCAACCTCGTTTATAACTGTACAGAAAAGAAATAGATCATTTGTTTTGCAGATATTGCATTGCATTCCATTTAGATGAGTATAATTTGTAAATTATGAGCTAACCCTAGAGAAAGAGATGCTTTTTTCAGATAACATCGTCATATAGGTCTGTGGAAACATTTAATGTTTCTTGTCACATGACATAAGCAAGGTGTAATAGAAGAAATTACTGTGTGTATTTATATAACGCCTTTCCCATAGAAGTGCTGACAAGGTTGAGGGCTCACTTCACATTATTTAGTGATTTCACAGTATTTCAGAACTTCCAAGTCAAGTAATGGTCTTTGGTTTAGTGACAATGATTGCTAATATCAAATCTTGATGACTCCTATAGCACTAACCTCTGAGTTAGTCCCTTTCAGGGTAAAATATTGAAAAACAGGTCAGAACAGAACAGAAGTTTAGTTCATGGAAAAAAGGGAATATTCTAGGTTATTCTATTTCAGAGCAAAAAAAAGAGAAAAACTAGGAATTAAAAGGGAGACAACATTAATTTTGGTTCTTTTGTGTGTATACAAATTCTCTTTCTCTTGACCCCATTCTTCATATTCACAATGTTAAGTTTTAAATCCTCTTTAGGAAGGGGTGCATTGCTGTCTTCCTTTTCAAAACTTCTTTTCTTCAAGAAAGCAGCATCATTTTAGCAGAATAGAAAAAGAAAACATCTGTAAATGATGACGGTAACCTGAAGCATCACTTCAAAACCATATGAGGAAGGGGCCCATGACCGATGAGGAAGGGGCCCATGACCGATGAGGAAGGGGCCCATGACCGATGAGGAAGGGGCCCATGACCGATGAGGAAGGGGCCCATGACCGATGAGGAGAACTACCCAAGCAGAAAAGGAGAGACAGGAAAAAAGAAAAAGAGGAGGAGATGGAAGTTGTCCAACTTTTGATGGAGAGAATGCTGTTCCTAAAAGAAGGGTAATCAATTCAATGTTTTTGAGACAGTAATATATAAAAACAAAGGTCTTGCTAAATTCTGGCTATTCGCAGCTTTCCCATTATCATGAGAAGCTAATGAGGTGTTGTTGGGAAGCTTTAACACATGTATCCTGGAAAGCACCAGATCAAAAATAAAGCACAACAAGTTTATCAATCTGAAATTGCTGTTGAAAGGTGCTCTGTAATTGGAGTCATCTAATTGGTTGTATCTGAGGGGTGAATGAGAAATGTCATCAAGTCAAATTTAGCTGCTGTGGAGAAAATAACAAAAGACACCTAAATCCCCAAAACTAACCTTGATCTGTTTCTACAAACAACACATGCATGATTCAAGTGATAAATCATAACACCAGTATGGTACCAAACAAAAACAGAAGATCAAAAAGATTCAAGAGATAAATCAAAACACTAGTATGGAAGCAAACAAAACAAGGAGATGCAAAATGATTCAAGTGATAAATCAAAACACTAGTATGGTAGTAAACAAAAACAGAAGATCAAAACGATTCAAGAGATAAATCAAAACGCTAGTATGGTAGCAAACAAAAACAGAAGAACAAAACGATTCAAGAGATAAATCAAAACACTAGTATGGTAGTAAACAAAACAAGGAGATGCAAAATGATTCAAGTGATAAATCAAAACACTAGTATGGTAGTAAACAAAAACAGAAGATCAAAACGATTCAAGAGATAAATCAAAACGCTAGTATGGTAGCAAACAAAAACAGAAGAACAAAACGATTCAAGAGATAAATCAAAACACTAGTATGGTAGTAAACAAAACAAGGAGATGCAAAATGATTCAAGTGATAAATCAAAACACTAGTATGGTAGTAAACAAAAACAGAAGATCAAAACGATTCAAAAGATAAATCAAAACACTAGTATGGTAGAAAACAAAACAAGGAGATCCAAAATGATTCAAGGGTTAAATCAAAACACCAGTATGGTAGTTAAAAAAACAGGAGATCCATAATGACCTTTTATACAGAACTGATTTCAGCAAAGTACAAAAAAAGTTGATGATATTTGTTATCATTAAAAACCTACTTAGTTTGATGGCAGATGTGGGATTAGTGAAGTACTTGTCCATATAACCACACAAAACATCTCCATGGTTTTGTAAAAAGACTGCAAGCTTTACAAGATCTTCCTTGCTTAAGAGGCATATCAGGTGAAACACTGCGATACAAATCTGAAATAAAACATATATACACTCTTATGGCCATTTAGAATAGCAATATGTTCTTTTTTGGATCATGTAATGAATAAAGTTAGTGGCAAGAAATGTTTGTATCAGCAAGCTTATATGTTGTGATTTTGGCCTTGTTATGTACCTACAATGCTCATCAAAATGGTTGTGTAGTTTCAAATAAAAATAACAATGGCTATAATTGAGAAGTGCATTGCTAGAAATATAAATAATACTATAGGTTAGAATTGGATACAGTAGATTTTATTATATACACTTCATTATATATCTTGATTTGAGAAAGTAAAAAATGGATTAATTAGTATCTAAAGGATAAAACATAGATATAAATTATCAAAAAAACAATTGAGTATTTACTAAACAAGAGCTGTTACTAAGAGCTTTGTTTCTAAAATATGACGGTACACATAACGATTCCTTACAATAGTTGTTAGTATGTTAGCAGTATAGCTTTCCTTATTCTTCAAATAGTCTAGCTTATAGTCTAGCTTACAATATTTATATTAAGAAGAAAATAATTCTGTCATGTTATGCACCATTTATTTTGTACTTAACCTAATTATATTAACAAAATTATGGGGAATGGTTGATTATCACAATACATGTATTCTCATTCTCTCCCAGGAAGGCAGAGAAATCAACAACAAGTGTTTGAGAATTTTTTTTTCATCTGTATGCTAGACTTGCTAGTGTATATTTAGAAGTATTCAGAAAGGGCCATCATTAGCAATGACCTTGTGTCCCAACCTGGATCATTGTCATTGATAACAAGAGCTGTCCATAAGCCAGCACACTTGACTAGTCAACAAATGTTTGATAGGGACATATGTCAGTGAGCAATAATTTGTTTATAAAATATGGAGATGTACAGAAAACAGAAACTGGTATAGTTTGCTCCAAATGAAAAGCAGAGTAATTGCACTTGGTCTATAACCCTACATTATGACTCTTATCATGCGTAAATTTAATATCTATTCCCTATTGTAGTTTAAGAGAAACAAACTTGCATGTAAAAACTAAACCAAGATTTCCTTAGTGCAAAAAGAAAATCCATCAATTGCTTAAAATAATAAGACCTATCCATAAGATAGCATACTTGAATATTTGATCAATTTCGGAAAGGGATATAAGTCTGTGAACAATAAATTGTATCTGAGAAACAAGCTTGCATATAAAAACTTAACCTAGTGCAAAAATAGGCGATCAATTGCTTAAAATAAGAAATCCGTCCATAAACAGTGAGCTTGACTGTTTGATAAATAACGGAAATCAGTGGAAATCATAATCAGTGGTATGAGATTTTGTTATTAACCTTAGATTATGATCCAAAAACATATATGAAGTTACAATCTGATCGCTGCTTTAGATGTTGAGATAGAAATATGCATGTGAATGGGTACCAAGATTCTTTTGTACAAAAAAAGGCAATAATTTAATTAAAATCAAATCCAGACTTACGGATTTGAATAGGCACCTCATGTTATGACTTTTTATAACACATGTGCTAAGTTTCAATCCATTCCCCAGAGTAGGCGTTGAGATATAAACTTGCCACGAAACTTTGAGCGTTATAGGTTACATCAAACACTCGAAAGAGAAATCGCAGTCAACGACCAACTGTTTTGGACATGCGTGCCCTTCGACTGCCATTTCTCAGCCGAGTGTTAGACGTCACATCATTATAAAGCATGGGTTATCAAATACCACCAGAACCAGAAAGTATACATGGTACATAATGTGGCTATTATTGGCATAAGTAGATGAAAAAAGCAAATATACTTGGGTGTGGCCATATTGTTCAGACCTAAGATCGCAAACATTGGTCACATGATTCCCCGCCGGGATATGGAACCTTATCACAGACCTGACATAACGACCTAGAACACATGCGTGAAATACCAACCCATTGTATATAGTAGTCAATAACATACAAACTTGCATGTAAACTCTTTAACCAAGGTCTGACGCCCAACACCCAAATATACTTGTTCTTTGAACAGTTAAGCTAACAAGGACCTGTTTGTTAAATAGACATACCTGATCGGTAAGAGTGTCCCTATATCGGAAGTCTATATAGTCTGCTATATCCTCAGCAGTACTGAATGCCTCAGTCATTCCAAGCCAAACCCGGCAGAACAAATCTACATCTCCATACTGGCTTCGTTCCCGAGGAGTTGATAAGGCAGAAGCAGCATTGATACGAACCTTAAAGTTCTTGCAGCTCTTTACTACAGCACATAATGAGTTTATGACATCAACCTGTAATACAGTGTCGTTCAGAACTGTGATAAGGAGGGGGTATAAAGTCTTTTCCATCATACAAATGACTTGAATACTTTGGCAACATTCAAAACCTTGTGACAAAAGGAAATAATAAAAAAACAAAAATTCTTTCAGTGCTAATTAATAAGAATAGGAAAATGTTTGGCACACATGGCTTTTTTTTGTTTTTAGATCTACTTACATATAAACATTTCATTTCCAATTCTTTTGTGACCCCTATAAATTCATGCACAACATTGAGAAAAAATGAGATGATTTTAGTAACAAAAAGATGTCAACCTGATAGCTGAAGAATTAGTTAGTGTAAAAAAAGAATGTTGCATGTTGTGTACTGAATCTACTTAATCAGTCATCTAAATGAAGATCAAAAATCCAAATTCCATCACCAGGCTTTGAAGCCACTCAGCGAAAGGTCATGTGATTGCAAAGTTTGGGCAATATTTTACTAAACAACCTTAGGAAAATATTGGCGCAAGTCAAACTGATAACTAAGGATAGTATATTAAATAAAATGTCTATATTGTAACGTGACACATCATTGGAAGCGTATCATTGGAAGCGTCTCGGAGAGACCATTCCAATAATGTGTCACTTTGCAATATTGCCTAGCTCGATACTGGAATTAGAGGCACTGTTGTTTTGAACTTATGCAAAATTAGCATAAAATGTTTAGTAAAACAGTAACCTGTACTTCAACCACTAGGTCATGAAGGCCCCATGACTAGCAATTAGTGTTGTTTAATTAATGTTGACAACCATGTTTAAAAAAGGTGCTGAATTATGATTTATATTCTAGATTTGGCACATTGCTTAAAAGGAATTTCTGAATGGGACAACCTCCCCCATGGAATACAGTACACACATTTATTCAAATTTCCATTTAATCAATGCCAGATGAAAAAGGTCTGGGTGACAAAACAAAACCATCTTGTCGAAATGAACATATCACAGTGACTATGCTCTTAAACACCCAAAATATCATGGTGATGGTCTCGCAGAGGGGCCCCCAGTGAGTGAAAGTCATTTTGTGGTGGCAAAACAAAAATCAGGGTAGTCATTTTGCATTTCCTGCTGTTGATAAATATATTTGAATAGAACTTTCATTTGTTTATTTCTATTGTACATGCAGGTAATACATCATTGTAACAATTTTTGTTATTTGGAATACACTTTGACTCAACGCTGTGTACCGATTCTGGATAAAAGAAAGACTAAACAATTGAAGTAATCATGCTTTAATTTATTTCAAATATAAATGCTACTATTCATGAAAAATGACATGTATTGTAAATATTTTAATGTTTTATTGTCTAGAGCATGCACAATGAATAATTCTATAACAATTTAGGTGGTGGTAAACTATTAACTTGTGTCACAATAACATGAAGTTTTGTAAATGGGGGTGACAATTGTTACATGTGTTAGTGTGAAAGTTATTGTAAAAACAAAATAGCCACACCTTCAATTCCACAGATAATTAACCCAACAGCTAGAGGAACAGACAACGATCAGTGATCAAGATGTCAAGAGTTTACATGTTAAATGTAGGAATTATCTTTAATGAGGCCATGTCATTAAACAAGAAACAGCTGTAACAAACCAACAATAATATAGCAGAATGGTCACACATCCTATTAATATATACAAAAATATTCGAAATTCATACCAACAATCAAATTAAACTACATATTACTATCATATACTTTCCCTTATCACACTGACTGTCTGGTCATGAAGATGATATCAAGTTGAACCAAAGTCTTCAAATCAAATGATTGCCAAAATAATTAGAGATGACCATAAATAGTGCCCTACACTAATCCACACATGTTTGAGAGAAATGAATGTCAGTGAACAATAACATTTTATAAAAAGTTGCTCGGATTATTTCAACCAAATATAGAAAGGGGCATAACTTGCTTAAAATCAAAAGCAGAGTGATGGGACTTAGTCAGGGACCTAACCTTGTGATTCAAAACATGTGTGAAATTTCAATCCTATCACTGCTGCAGTTGTTGAGATAAAAACTTGCAATGCAAAACTTTAACAAACATTTTCTATGTACAAAAAGGGGCATAATTTGATTAACATCTTAACCAGTTATGGAACTTGGTACTTGACCTACCAATATGATCCAAAATTCATGTGTCAAGTTTAAATCCTTATTCCCTATTGTATTTAATGTGATACAAACTTGCATGTAAAACTTAAACAAAGATTTTCTAGGAACGAAAAGGGGCATAATTTGATTATATTGAATTTACATAAAATCAAAACCAGGGTTAATGGACTTGGTCAGGGACCTAACAGGTCGACTCTAAACCATTGTGTCAAGTTTGAATCAATTCAATACAGAAGTTGTTGAGGTAACAATTTACATGCAAAACTTTATAATGTACTAAAAGGGAATGATAAATCCTGTCAATAATTATTGGACCTTACATTATGACTCTTAACACATGTGTGAAGTTTCAATCCATTCTGTACAGTAGTTAATGAGCTACAAATTTGCATGAAAAACTTTGACAAATGTTTGGTGCCGTCCCCAATTGAGAAGTGTATCTTTTCTTATTCTACTTCAAGTGAAGCCTACCTGTGAATTGGTAGGTCAATAGTATTCAGATAAGTACTGTTTGGGCAAAATATCAATTATCACTTTATTCAAAGCAAGGCTGCTTTTCCATGAAGGCATATTTGAAGGCAAAAATCTTGAGGGAAAGGGCAGTCCTGTTTCACAATCAATTATAATCAAATTAATTTTTACTGATCTACTTACATTCCACCCAGCTTGACCAGGATTCAGATCTGTATTCTTGTAGAGATTGCTTATAGCATAACATGCATTCCATCTAACCTGTCAAACAGAAGAACCATAATGAGAAAATATTTCATCAGTCATCAGGCAAAAATAGCACAAAATGGGGCCACCACTAACAGCTAAAGCAATGATCAAAGCTAATTAAAAACAAAAGTTGTCCATTTTATGGCAAACTCAACTGTTCGACAAAATATCAGAGAGAGTAAAATGGCAGTGAACAGTAATTTGTTTCTGAAACTTTCACATAAAACTTAAACTAAGATCTTTATAACTGGGGCATAATTTGCTTAAAAATCAAACCAAAGTACTAGGTATGTAACCTTACATTATGACCTCAATTACATAAGTGAGGTTTAAAATATGTTTTCTAAATTAGTAAACTTTTGAAAAAAGCCCCTTCCAAATAATAAATATGTCTATCCCATAAATATCTGTAACATCTTTAAATGTAAGTGCTTGTTAAATCCCCTTAATAAGATACCAACTTCTACAAACAGGCAATTGAAACAGTATAAGTCAATAGATGTCAATCAATTAATGGCACCCTAAAAGTTCATCAAAATAATAACAAAATTAATTCAATTAAATGCGTATTTAAATGGATTAACCGATTAAATTTAGACTTTCCAAGCAGTTAGGGACACAGAAAGGTAGCATGTAAAAGAACAAATTGTACCATGGCAAAATTGATGGAAGGGATTTTTTCCGTGGCGCTTTTCTCAGGGAATTATATGGAAACATCAATCCTGCAGGTGAATGTTTACACTGGCAAATCAACAAAGGGGCTTTTGTCCGCACTGGCAAATCAAAGAAGGGGGTTTTTTCTGCGGGGCTTTTCTCCAATTGTATGAAATATCAATCCTGCAGGTGAAATGTTTACACTGGCAAATCAAAGAAGGGGCTTTTTTCTGCACTGGCAAAATTGGTAGAAGGGGATTTTTTCTGCGGAGCTTTTTTCTGAGAATTTTATAAAATATCAATCATGCAGGTGAAATATTTACCTTCATTGTCCCAGAGTTGACATTTTTCATCAAAGCTTTAATCCCATTACTGATAGCTTGATTGAAACTTTCTTTACCTGAAATATATCAAAGGAAATCTCACTTCTGATGCTTACAAACACATTGGTCCCACAAATGTGCTTCGGGATGGTAACTGTTTTATAGGTTCAATTTGACTTTTGTCTTTTATAAAAAGGTCACAAAAATCCGTTTTCTTTTGAAGATATTCTCTTTTCTGAAAAATTATGAGAGGTGCCATATACAAATGTTAAAACACCAAACTTTGGACATCCTCATTAATGGTATATGAATCTGTTAAAATAAACCTGAAATGTTATTCAACATGGGGATCATAGAAGCCAATTTTCCCTGACAGAAGGGTGAAAGTGCACGCGGAATAAACCCCCGCTCATATCTATTGGGTATATTATAGTGAAAATTAATTACCGTTATTTGAAGCATTACATAATAACGGCTTTTATTTCGGCTCGGGAAGGATCATTGTTATTGTTTTGATCACCGCATTTCCGGCGGCCAATTTTTAACAGACAATTATTTCTGGCAGCCAATTTCAACCAATCAGCGTTAAGACTGTCACAAGGCTCGCTATATAAAACCTGCATCTTCACCTGTTCGGGCCTTTTCGCATTAAATACTAGACAAAACCACTCAAAAACCCATCCCTCCCTCCCTTAGCTCGACAGTTCCCTCGCTTTTTTAAAAAGTCGTATACTTATATGCCATCCATTCAATTCTTCAGTAAGCAAATAATACAGGCCTGGGTGGTAATCACAATCATAGACTGCAGATGTTGCAGTCAAAAAGAACATTGATCTTTAAGAGTTTTCCTTCATGGCCAGGTCTCAATTCATACCATTCATTATTATACAGGGTGAGCATTCATTATTATACAGTGTGAGTAAGACTGGAGGGCTGTTTGAGTGTTGCACAATGTAAAGACTAATTTAGACATGTTGCTGGCCTAGTTCTTCTTTATTTTGCAGTCTGTTGTCGAGTCATATCCGCCGGATGAGGGATACCTACCAACCCAGCCATACAAACAATGGGAAGCCATTAGTAAACAGCTAAAGACTAGCGGTCGGCACAACATTCCCATGGCAGGAGGCGATCCAATCTCTCTGGTGGAAGATGTCAATAGCCCAATTAATGTTCTCTCATTTAAGTAATGACTTTCATTTCAAAATAAATTGAGCTAGTAAAGCTCACGTGTGCTAGAAATCACAATATAAAGAGTTATACTCCACTGGAGTATTGTCGCGGTAAGGAGAAAACGAATATTTAAAAAGAAAAAGGAAAAGGCTTATAATCAAAGCTAACTAAGCTGTTGCTCACAAAACAATAATAAAGTATATAGCAGTGAAAAGCAGGAGGGTTCTGTTCATCTTGGGCCTAGTGCATATCCTGAGTTCAGGTCTCTCCTGCTTTAAGCTATGTTTCAGAGTAAATACTCATTTTAGGACAGGAAGTAACGGATGGTTAAATAAATTAAGAGTCCAAGTGGACTCGTATAAAAAAAAAAAAGGGTCCGTAAAGCGGCTTATCCAAATAATGGATTTGTTGCAAGCAAGGTTCTAGGTTAAGATCTGACATCAACAGTCTGTAAGGGTATCATTTGAAGCATACAATGCGGACAGGGGGAGTCAGATAAACGTGTCGCTAGCTTCTGTGTAACGTCCTTAATACAAGTACAAAAGTACGGTGTTACAGGCTGCTGGTCTGGGTACATGTTAGTCTTGCCAGAACCTTGTAATATACCAACCGTTTGTTGGTACCAACTGTTTGTTGGTTAAAAAAAAAAAAATAAATAATAATAAATAAAATAAATAAAAAACAAACAACAACAATATTTAATGATGCAATTTGGCGGAAAATCCTTATCGGGGCGATCAATTATTTTATTTATGTGACATTTTTCTTTGCATCACTCGAAAAATTCGAAAATATAGAATTGAAAATGTTCTTTTAACTCGGTCGTCACCGATTAATTGGTGAGGTCGGGTGCTCTATGCACATATCCTCCCACCAATTAAGTAGTGATAAAAAACAAGTTGTTCTCCTTGCCGTGGCCTTATCCCCACATCATCGATTTCATTAGTGAGCGTTTAGTGTAAATACAAATTGTAAACATGAGTGAACATTAAATTGTATGTAAAGTTAATCAGGTATTTGTTTCTTTCCCGTGTCCTGAAAATAAAGGTAATCTGTTTTTTTTTAATGAAGCGTTAATTCGTTAATTGGATGCAAATATGTATAACCCCTATAACAGCGGATCCCTTTCATACTGTACTACTGTGTAAATCGCAGGTAGTTGTTTGCAGTGGTGACGCGTTAATTACCTTCCATGATGTAAATATAACACAAACAACGACAATAATTAGTACTTTTTTATGATTGTGACTACTTTTTGGGACCTAAACTAGCTTTTTCACCAACAATGTGCTTCAATATGTGCTTTATCTTGACTGTGTTTATTGCTATCTAATATATGCTTGTTTGATTTATATAAATGAATATGAATATTTATTAATATGTTGTTGTCTATTTCAGTCCCCATTAACCCTTTAAGGTATAGAGATAGGGCTTTTCAGTGACACTATAGGTATAAACCATCCGATTATCGGAGACCATTAACACATACATTATCAGTCACCCTGGGTACCTGGGTGTAGGACAATTCCCCGCTAGGACGATTCCCCACTAGGACAATTACCCACAGGACAATTGCCCACTAGGACGATTACCCACAAGGACAATTGCCCACTGGGACAATTACCCACTATTTGATATAAAACATATATTCAAATAAATTATGTTTTTTTTTAATTTATAACGTAGATTTTGCGTTATTTATGTTATCAGTAATCATTAACAATGAAAAAAAGAGTGAAAAATATCAAATTAGAGATTTCTTTTTTCCTTTTTCGTCTGCAAAATATATATACTGATATAAGAATTGTACAGAATGCATGTAACAATTTATTATCAGTAGTATTGCAAAAGTCAAGTTAATATCAATGACCATTAATTTGACTGTTGATTCAAAATTTTAACCTAATATGAAATACTTTACTTTGCAAATATCAAAGTTTCTAATTAAGAGACTTTTTGTGAATTATTATAATATTGATATTTAAATGCTTACATATTTCAAGTAGATGGAATGTGGGGTCTAATGGGATAAAATATACAGAAGCATAGGGATGATAAACCAATTTTAAAAGAAATAAGAAATGAAGAATTAAGATGTGAAAATCCAACACAGACTGAGAAACATGTACATTATTGACATACCAAATATCAATTAAAGACCTCATTAGCAAGGTGTAGCTAAAGGATGATTAAAGGTGTGGAGCAAAGCAATCATTATTCAATCCAAATCCATAATTAAAAATATAAATTTATCAATAAATCTGTTTTCAATTGCCTAAATCAATAAATGGGTTGATTATTATTGATAGGACAATTGAATTGCAATCCATTCTTTTCTACATTTACATTGTGGACAAATAATATGCTTAAATCCATGATCAGTGATTTTTGATTAGTTTTAATTTATTGCCGCAATAGTAAAGATTCATGAACATATCAAAAGATATGTTTTATTGCTATTATTTATTAAAAGTGGGGAATTGTCCTCATTCTCATTACAAAAAGATTTGTGAATGGACCAATTTTTTGACCTTTTTTCAACCATGTGTTATTTGTTTGGCTTTTGTAATATAAATATATTTTCATGTGTAAATTGAAGATAATGGTTTGAAAATATGTACTTCTTAAATTCAGATTCTTGAAATAAAAATGTTTATGACCATTTCATTTTACCAGTTGGGAGTTGTCCTACTTGACACAAATGTGGGGTATTGTCCTGTGGGCAATTGTCCAGTGGGTAATTGTCCTGTGGGCTATTGTCCTTAAGTGGGGAATCGTCCTAGTGGGGAATTGTCTGTACCCCTGGGTACCTATTTGCACAGGATTATTTCCGTAAAATACGTGTCCATGGGTGATGAATTTATTAAAAGCTCTTTGTTGTAGTCAAAGTCGGAGGAATGATCTAATTTGCTTGTCCGTGAATTGGTAAGATTTATCAACATTTCTTCATCTTAAGGCTTAAAAAAACGATCAAATGACTGCTCTGAATCTACATTGATGTCTGACCTGCAATCGGAAACACAAAAATGTCAAAATATTTTAAAATAGCCGTCTTTATAATGTCAATTATTTGACAGTTTTATTTTCAATAGCCTTTAAACTTTGAACATTAGCTCCTTGCCATAAACATCTGCCGTATGCTCTCGTTACAATTGGATAGTATTTTTAGAAATCTGTTAAGTTTCTAAAGAATTGCATGAAATCCTTATCGAGTCTTTACAAATCAGCATTGTTTTGATCTTTTATGACCAGATATTGAAGGCCTCTCATTAATTGGGTTGGTAATTTGAATTCCCTTCATCTCAATTTGATAGCGTTATTTTCGTAAGGGTGTCGTGAGACCATAATCAAAAGATTCTCTCTAGAGCAAAAGTTTAAACTTTGACACTATGATTTTATCATGGGAAATGAAGGAACACATATTTATTTTAGAGGGAAATGAAATTTGGAGAAAGTGATGTGTGTGCAAAGGTGTGAAATTGAGGGTTAAAGTTGAATAAATTTTTCAGCTGTTAAAAAGCGTTCTATGCGGTCATCGATAGAACGTCAAAATAGGTTTTATACGGTAATAGGTATAACGACAAAAAGGGTTTTATATGGTAATCGATAAGGCGGCGAACGGCGCTATATACCGTAATGGGTTAATAATCATTCTCTCTTCAACTGTTTTTAAAATGTGTCAATTATCTCAATAGTGCTATTATGGTGAGATACTATGGTTAGCATGTTTGATCAATATCAATCAACTTGAATGCAATACGCTGATTATTCCTTAAACTTGGAAAATTCAGAATCAAATTACGTGTCAATTGTGCTTACAGTATGGATAACAGTTAGGGTGGGGGTTTATTCAGCCTATCTGAAAAGACGGTGGGGGTTTATTCTGTGTATGCAAACAGCGAGTGGGGGTTTCTTTCGCTATGCCTTTTTATAGGGTGGGGGTTTATTCCGGCGGGGGTTTATTCCGGGATTCCATTTAAATTCATTGAAATATGTGTAAGAAAGAAATTGCATTTGTTCAGGATAAATTCCCTTTTTTACCTAAAAAACATATTTGTTCAGGATAAATTCCCCTTTTTACCTAAAAACTTATCCTTGATTTAACAATTATGTTCTTTACATTCCAATTTTAACTTAGATTTCTGTTAATATCATACTCATTAAGAACCCATGAAACACTATCAGAATGCAACCGAGACAACCCTGGAATAATTTTTTTCACTAGAGCATTTCCCAAACACCCCTAGTATGATGGTACCCCTGAAATCACAATTTGCTTCCAACAGGACCAGTCCTGTTCTAAGTAAACTGGTATTATGAAAAAGGCTGTTGAAGTCTAGTTCTGGCTACATGTGTTAAAGGTGTACTTTGTGTTGTCAGTAGAACAAGTGATATAATACCAAACACATGAATGAGACATGATGGGGACAATGGGATTTATAGAATACTTGATAAATGCAGAGACAAACAAGTAATGTGATTTGCTGATAATTCAATATTGCTGATAACTTAAGTTATTAACCAGCTTGATTGACTAGTTTTGGTGAATAGCTAGCGATAGCGGTCTGAAGGGGTATAATTTCACTGCTCAAAACCAAAACTTTTCACAGACAGGAGTTAATCACATTGCAAACCAGCAAATGTGTCAAAACTGTTTTATAGGGTAGCATTTAATATCAAAACATGGGAATTGCACCTGGATGAAATACCTGTACATGTTGACAGGTGTTTGATATTTGACCAGTTTAAAGGGTATGGAGAAATGAAACAAAACATGAATTTTAATAGTTTTAATTGCAAAAATACAGTATTAAAGGCTCAATAAAATTGAATATTTGAAAAAGATTTCACAAATCGAATATTCAGACTTAAAACATAATATTCGATTTTTTGTTCCCATTCCTAGTTAAAAACAATGAGTAATGAAAACTCTCCCATGCATCAAGCATACTTCTTTAACAGATGAAAAGTAATAACATAAGTTGCTGAGCTTTGAAAATAGCAATTTTCCTCAATTAAAACAAAGAATGAAAGACCAGCATATCCAAAACTAACGTATTCCACTCCAAACATTACCAAAACAACGTTATTATAAAATGTAAAAGACTGAATTTCGTTTTCATAGATGTATTGATGATGGGTGTAGGACAATTCCCCATTATGAATTAATACTGCAATGTGATTAACTCCTGACTGTGAAAAGTTTTGGTTTTGAGCAGCGAAATTATACCCCTTCAGACCGCTATTTCGTGAACTGCCTTTTGAAGGGTCTTTTCCCATTTCGTAAACTGCCTTTTGAAGGGTCTTCCCATTTCATAAACTGCCTTTTGAAGAGTCTTTTCCCATTTTGTAAACTGCCTTTTGAAGGGTCTTTTCCCATTTCATAAACTGCCTTTTGAAGGGTCCTTTTCCATTTCGTAAACTGCCTCTTGAAGGGTCTTTTCCCATTTCATAAACTGCTTTTTGAAGGGTCTTTTCCCATTTCGTAAACTGCCTTTTGAAGGGTCTTTTCCCATTTGGTAAACTGCCTTTTGAAGGGTCTTTTCCCATTTCATAAACTGCCTTTTGAAGGGTCCTTTTCCATTTCGTAAACTGCCTTTTGAAGGGTCTTTTCTGATTTCGTAAACTGCCTTTTGAAGGGTCTTTCCCCATTTTGTAAACTGCCTTTTGAAGGGTCTTTTCCCATCGTAAACTCCAGTTTTTCTCTCGTTCACATGTTTTGTCTACTAGGGGTCTATCTTATAATACATCATTTTAATTCTGTTCCTATTTTGAATAATACATGTATAAAAGAAAAGATGTAATGAAGGAATATGGAAACAAATATGACAATACAAAACACAGAACCCTTACCTTTTTCCCCCTGGACCTTTGCCCACCAGATTTTCCCCCTATCGTCCTTATATTTTGAAAGAGAAACAATATGACCGAAAATAAGAAATTTAACATCTGACTGTTAAACTTAATCTACAAAGCTTCCTATATGTGGCTGTTTTAAAATGGTGAAGGGGCTTTATTCAGCACTACAGAGTGAAGGGGCTTAATTTGGTACTTGTTAAACAGGGAAGGGGCTTTATTTGGCACTTGTAAAACAGTGAAGGGCCTTTATTTGGCACTTGTAAAACAGGGAAGGGGCTTTATTGGGGCACTTGTAAAACAGGGAAGGGGCTTAATTTGGCACTTGTAAAACAGGGAAGGGGCTAAATTTGGCACTTGTTAAACAGTGAAGGGGCTTTATCTGGCACTTGTAAAACAGGGAAGGGGCTTTATTGGGGCACTTGTTAATCAGGGAAGGGGCTTAATTTGGCACTAAACAGAGAAGGGGCTTTATTTGACACTTGTAAAACAGTGTAGGGGCTTAATTTGGCACTTGTAAAACAGTGAAGGGGCTTTATTTGGCACTTGTTAAACAGTGAAGGGGGCTTCATTTGGCACTAAACAGTGAAGGGGCTTTATTTGGCACTTGTAAAACAGGGAAGGGGCTTTATTTGGCACTTGTAAAACAGGGAAGAGGCTTTATTTGTCACTTGTCAAACAGGGAAGGGGCTTTATTTGGCACTTGTAAAACAGGGAAGGGGCTTTATTTGGCACTTGGAAAACAGGGAAGGGGCTTTATTTGGCACTTGGAAAACAGGGAAGGGGCTTAATTTGGCACTTGTCAAACAGGGAAGGGGCTTTATTTGTCACTTGTAAAACAGGGAAGGGGCTTTATTTGGCACTTGTAAAACAGGGAAGGGGCTTTATTTGGCACTTGTTAAACAGGGAAGGGGCTTAATTTGGCACTTGTAAAACAGGGAAGGGGCTTTATTTGGCACTTGTAAAACAGGGAAGAGGCTTTATTTGTCACTTGTAAAACAGGGAAGGGGCTTTATTTGGCACTTGTAAAACAGGGAAGAGGCTTTATTTGTCACTTGTAAAACAGGGAAGGGGCTTTATTTGGCACTTGTAAAACAGGGAAGAGGCTTTATTTGTCACTTGTCAAACAGGGAAGGGGCTTTATTTGGCACTTGGAAAACAGGGAAGGGGATTAATTTGGCACTTGTAAAACAGGGAAGGGGCTTAATTTGGCACTTGTCAAATAGGGAAGGGGCTTTATTTGTTACTTGTAAAACAGTGAAGGGATTTATTTGGCACTAAACAGAGAAGGGGCTTAATTTGGCATTTGTAAAACAGTGAAGGGGCTTAATTTGGCACATAACAGAGAAGGGGCTTCATTTGGCACTTGTTAAACAGGGAAGACTCTTTATTTGGCACTTGTAAAACAGTGAAGGGGCTTAATTTGGCACTTGTAAAACAGGGAAGACTCTTTATTTGGCACTTGTAAAACAGTGAAGGGGCTTAATTTGGCACTTGTAAAACAGTGAAGGGGCTTTATTTGGCACTTGTAAAACAGTGCAGGGGCTTTATTTGGCACTTGTAAAACAGTGAAGGGGCTTTATTTGGCACTTGTAAAACAGTGAAGGGGCTTTATTTGGCAATTGTAAAACAGTGTGAAGGGGCTTTATTTGGCACTTAACAGTGAAGGGGCTTTATTTGGCACTTGTAAAACAGTGAAGGGCCTTTATTTGGCACTTATAAAACAGTGAAGGGGCTTTATTCCGCACTTGTAAAACAGTGAATGAGCTTTATTTGGCACTTGTAAAACAGTGAAGGGGCATTATTTGGCACATGTAAAACAGGGAAGGGGCTTTATTTGGCACTTGTTAAACAGTGAATGGGCTTAATTTGGCCATAAACAGTGAAGGGGCTTTATTTGGCACTTATATAACAGTGAAGGGGCTTTATTTTGCACTTGTATAACAGTGATGGGGCTTCATTTGGCACTTGTAAAACAATGAAGGGGCTTTATTTGGCACTTGTAAAACAGTTAAGGGGCTTTATTTGGCACTTGTAAAACAGGGTGAAGGGCTTTATTTGGCACTTGTTAAACAGTGAAGGGGCTTTATTTGGCACTTGTAAAACAGTGAAGGGGCTTTATTTGGCACTTGTAAAACAGTGAAGGGGCTTTATTTGGTATCTTGATATTGAAATATATGACATAAAAAAAAATGAAAATGTGTTTTCTTTTAACTTGAATGATAAATGATAAAATAATAGAGGGATGATGCAACAACACATGGTTATCATTATAGATAATGAGCATACATACCTAAATGCCTTTTGGAAATGTATCTTAATATGTTGCCTAGGGAACGTACACCATTAGACTTCACCTTGTCACTGTCCTCACATATTTTTGTTGCCATGGTCATTATATTTAGTAAAAGAATATCTGAGAATTCGTTTACAAATTCAAGGTCACCTTCTTCCCTGTGAAAGATATAGCAAAAACAAATAAGAGAATTCTTGTGAAATTTCATGGCAAGTCAAAGTTGAAAACATTGCCATAGGATTATTAGAATCAAAAAGTTAAAACAAAAGAGATAATTCTTCTTTTGCAATGCTGATGTCTCAAGTCATCTTAATTTGGTTTGAAATGTATTCCTTAAAACAACATATGATGCAAATGCAGACTTTCAATAAATATATCAAATCAATAATACACAACGGCTATAATGTCATGTTAAAATAAACGCATCAGAATGGTTTGGTCTAAAAATAGGTACCTATGTACCTTTTTTCATTAACTAAAACTTACCTACCTTTACTTAAAAACATAGTCTAGAGAGGGAATCAATAAGCTTAAAGCTTTGGTCCCAATCCAATTGAATCAAATTATTTTACAACAAAATATATTTAAACTAAAACCGTACCTAAACCTACCTACTTCTGCTCAATAATGGTCTCGCCCATTTATCATAGATAGGTAAAGGACAGTACCATTGCTTATAAATTGTAAAACACTTTACCTTATTATCATATAGAGAATGTATAGATTTTCGATATGGATCACAACATATATTTTCTTTTTAATCTACAAAGCTTTGAAGACTGCCTCAATCAAAATTGAGTAGGTTTTTTGGACAATGGGTTAAAGGTCAGTTATTTTTGTTTATTTTGGAAACAATATAGTAAAAAGGTAAATGGTTAACAGCTCTGATTGCCTCAATTGGATACTGTTATTTACCTCTCTTTGTTGAACAAGTTTTCCAAGTTTTCTTATGAAATAATTTGTGCAATTCACCATCATCTGTAACATGTCCCTTGATTATGTTACCAATATAAGTTGAATATGCCACAACAATTCTTTCTTACAATTTCTCAAGCTTATATAAGTACAAAATTCATAAGTACAAAATGTCACATATCTAATTTGATATTGTCATTTCAGAAACTTTTTACAACTATTGTTATCTAAAGCAGGCAATCTTATTACAATAAAATCAGGTTTTCTATCACTAATGTAGCAGGCATACCAATAACATGAGCTGTCCATAAGACAGTGTGCTTGACTATTCAATAATGTTAGAGAGGGGTATAGGTCAGTGAAAGGTTATTAATATATTGTTTCTTAAATATGAGGATGCACACAAAACTTAAACCAACAGAAATTGGTATAATTTGCTTTAAATAAATAGCAGAGTTATTGCACCTGGTCAGTAACCTAATGTTATGATCCTTAGTCCATGTGTAAAGTGCCAATCCACTCCCTAGCAGTTTATGAGAAAAAAAAAATTCTCTTCAAAGGTTTCGGAAGAAAAACTACAATTAATTTACCTTTTATAGAAACAAAAAGAGTTCCAGAAGGAAACTCAAATGCACCAGAAAGCTTAATTTGACACTAAAGTTAAAATTGTTTAAGTTCTAGAAAAGTTGACAATTTTAAAGAGCAGTTGTTACTGTAACATGTTTATATGATGCTTCAAAAAGAGATAATGTTTGTTTACAATAAGTGATAAAACGAGGTCAGCAGACAATTGCCCGGTAAAATTCAATAACATTTCCAGGACCAATATAGTAGAAACATTCTCCATTTTTAATATTCGTTGGCGACAGTAATTTTTGCATGTATCACATGACTTTTCTAACCAGATGACAGCCACTCATTTTTTTCGAGCAATCATTGCTTTTTTTAGACATAGATGGGATGTAAACAATGAAGTCACATTGTGTGTGTGCAACACAATTTGTGAACGCTAATAAATATTACAGGCATAATATTGTCATGATAACATGGTGTTATGCTATGTTTAACATGTTGTTTCATAATTTATAACTCATTTTACCCTGATTTCAGATGTTTGGTTGGTAGTAAACTTAACCACCAAAACACCAAACAAGAAGGCCCTCAAGGCCCTACATCACTCATCTCAATTCATATACATCCATTTGACAGGTGAATCCAGGGTGGGAAACTTTTTAACACCAATGACTTAATTTTACAAATCTTTGGAGAGAACATCTAGAAGAACATCTAGAAGAGACCACACATCATAATAAATGAGCCTCTCCATGACAAAAGGGCCCTTATCGCAAAAATCTATAATTACGGAAAACGCCGATCAAAGTTACCGAGAATAGCCGAGTATGGACGACTAAATGCGGAAGTAAAGTCACGGTAAAAGATATCCCCGCTGTGAACCGAAAAGAAAAAGATGGAAGAATTACAGGTAATCCACATTTAACTTTGTTGTTGTAGATTAAATGGTATTACTTATTTATAACTAAGAAAATACGAGCCTCTACCGGATGACAGATACGTCGTCTGCATTTTCGGCTAGCTGTCACCTAACATGTCAAAATTGTGTGCAGAATGTTTAAAAGGATATTGATTTTGTGCTTATATTTAAAAAAATAATATATGTTTGTTAGAAATAAGTTAGATTTGTAAAATTAGCGTATTTAGTTGGAGAAAACGATATTTAAGTGCAATATCTAATAATAGAAACGGCTCTTCGGTAAAGTCTGTGAGTATTGATTTCTATATAAATCTATTATTTCCTATTATGTTATGCAACGCTTTAGCGTAGTGGGTTCATGGGTTGGGACAAATGTTTTTGTTGAAAGGGCCTAGGGTTCGAATCCCAACCAGGCATTTATTTATTTTTGTTTTTTGATAAAACATCATTTATTACAAATATACTAGAAAACGTGTCAAATATCTTGCTTATAGTTATCATATTTTTTTTTAATTTCAGGAACTTGATGAATTATACCGAGATTTTTTCAATTCTCAATCAAGATCTATTCCTAGAGATGAAGATGAAGAAGGTCTGTGACATGCTTGATGATGATGAGGAGGAGGAGGAAACTCAGGTGGAGCAGGCTAGAAACGAACCTCGTGTTGGACCGATTTGGTGGGTTGGAATAAAGAGCCTAACCAACCGCAATGTCGGGCTACCTTTGGTTATCCGATCAAGAGCCTTAAATCTAGTTTCTGAAGGCCTGGTACCTAATTCAAGACTTACATACAATGACACAATTAAAGCTTAAGATAAATTCCGCAGAACCTATTCACTTGAGCAGTCCTGGTTAGCATAAAGTCAACATATTATAACGTATATATCTTATTGCTTTGAGTCTGGGCTCGCCCCAGCCTCAATAAGTACCCATATTGTAGGAATTAATTACTGGCATAAATTTCACAACTAGCCAGAGGTTAGTTCTATTTTTTCATCATCAGAAAGACGCTTGAAGGGTGATCCCGAATCTGTTGACAATCGCGCTCCCCTTACCCGATACATTTTAATTGCAATCATAAAACAGCTCCCCTTTGTATGCTACAATTATAATGAAGTTCTCCTCTTACTTTGGTTTATTTTGAATCGGTGAAAAAGTTTTTAACATCTAAAAGTCTTAGGCAGGGGTAAGGGCATGGGCTACTAGAATGCCAAACACAAAGGTCTGATGTAGGGCTTGCTTTTATTTGGATACAAAGGATTGTCTGCTAAACCACCGGTAGGATTTTGGCGGTACAAATTACCAAAGTTGATAATTTAAAGTGGCGGAAAATCCTTATCGGGGAGATCAACTATTTTATTAATGTGACATTTTTCTTTTGCATCGCACGAAAAATTCAAAAAAGAATTGAAAATGTTCTTCTTTTAACTCGGTCGTCACCAAATAATTGATGAGGTTGGGTGCCCTATGCACATATCCTCCCACCAATTATATAGTGAATAAAAAACAAGTTTTTCTCCTTGCCGTGGCCTTATCCCCACATTACTGATTCCATTAGTGAGCTTTTATTGTAAATACAAATTGTAAGCATGAGCGAACATTAAATTGTATGTAAAGTTAATCAGGTTTTTGTTTCTTTCCCGTGTCCTGAAAATAATCTGGTAATTCGAGGTTTTGGCGTCAGAACTGTTTTCGCTTTATCGTTTATAACATTAATTTCTTATTTTGGCATGAATATTCATCAATTTAGAACTCAAACAAGAATGTCTCTGGGACAACATTTGATGTTTAAATGGATTGGCTGCTATTTTAGGAAGCCAATTTTCATGAGACAGTTAGTACTGAATAATATGGAAAAACAGAAGTACCCAATTAGTCCGAGCTTACATAAGTTGCTTTCTCTTACATGCCAGTGTAATGTTACGGTAAATATTTATTTTTGCTGAAGGTAAAAGTTTTTTTTTTTCCAAACTGTCAGTTCTGCACATGAAACAATTTACATGTAATCGTCATGGATCCTGTGCTCAGTCTTTTCTATTGATTGAATTCTTTTCATAAAACATTGACATGCATTGGTTACCAATGTAATCAAAATGTGTTTTGCCGTCTTCAACAACAAATAGGGCAGTGGTTTACGACAACGGAGATGAAGGAACGAATTGGAAATGGCGACAATGGAAACCTTTCTTGAGTCGCCATTTCAAAGCATTGAAAGGGATCAGGGGCTACCAGCAGTTCAGGTTCACTACAAACGAGCCGGGCTGCGTCTTTATCAAATGGTCGCAGGATGGGCAAAAGTCACACTGTGTACAGCGATCATCGTTCCACATGAGCGACCCTGTATAGTGCGGGCAGCTGGACTGACACCTGACCATGTGCGCTATCTTGTCACCCATGTGCGGCCATATCTAAGGGAAGCCAACAAGGACATTACCTGTCCTCTAGAGTCTACTGAAGAATAGTGTTTTGTTTCTGCTATAGTTTAATTAAATAGTTCTTTGTTAGATTCAAGTATACAATATTTAGACATTTTCTGCAATTGATTTTCCTTCGAACCTGTTTCCATAGAAATGGACGCCATTTAATATAGTTTATTAGCCCAAATTGTTTATATATGTATATACTTGTATATGCAATAAATAATAATTGCATCATTTTGCTTTATGCGTGTTAGTTTGACGTTTCATTAACCCCTTCTCAAGTTTCTTACTGCGAACGTTCATCAACATCAAAATGGTTGTCAAAATGGTCAAGGATGTTATTTACAAGTACATTGTATACAGAGTACACCATCTTATAGATGGATTACCCAAACAAGTAATACATCACTGTATTCAGTAGGGATCACTCTTTCAGATAAAATAAAGAAGTAAATTTCTATAAAAATTGTGATAAGGGCCCTTTTGTCATGGAGAGGCTCATATATATTATGCTCTGTGCCTTTAATTTTACAAAAAAGTGGTAATTTTTGTTAAACTGGTGATCCCTGGGATGGGGCCAACTTTGTAAACAGGTGATTTAGATATTGTTGCAGGTAGAATTAAAGTCTATGAACCTGCAAAGTTTGCAGATCACTAGGCAAGGTGTCATATTTTTATCATCAAGGTAAGAGTTAAAGAGACAATGAAAACAAAACAGCTGTACCATCAAATAAACAAGGTAAAACAAAATCTACGATTTGTTCTTTACTTCAAAGCTACATAAGCTTTGTAAAATACAAATTACAGATTTAAATATTGAAAACCCAAACAAAAGAACCAACAACATATAAAACTATTTACCTGTTTAAGGATAATGCATCACAGAGGTTGGCAAGAGACCAAGCTGCTTTTACACGAACAGATATATTCTTGTCTTGCACTGACTCTAGAATTGCACTGGTTGTATCAGTGACAAAAGAGACATCCTGAAAAAAATTAAGAGTGAATGTATTAAGTAAACAAGAGCTGTCCGTAAGACAGCATGCTCGACTATTCGGCAATGTCAGAGAGGGGTATAGGTCAGTGAAATATTATTGTTTCTTAAATATAAGGGTGCAAACTATGATTCACTACAGTAGCTGTTGAGAAACGAACATGCATGCAAAAACTTAACCAAGAATTTTTAAGTACAAAGGACCGCATATTTAGCTTAAATTCAAAACAAGAGATTTGAAACTTGGTCAGGGACCTTAGATTTTGACCCTAAACACATGTGTGAAGTATCAACCCATTTTATACAGTGGTTCATGAGATACAAACTTGCACACAAAAACTTAACCAAGATAATTCTAAGTACAAGAGGCTGCAGAATTTGCTTAAATTGGATACAACAGTTTTGAAACTTGGTCAGGGACCTTAAATTATTACCCTGAACACATGTATGAAGTATCAACCCATTCCATACAGTAGTTCATGAGATACAAACTTGCACATAAAAACTTAACGAAGGTGTGACGCCGACAGCGACGCCGATGCCCTGGTGAGTAGTATAGCTCTCCTTATTCTTCGAATAGTCGAGCTAAAAAGGACATGAACTGTAAACATTTTCTCTGTCTTGTCTTGAATGTGTGTAATATAATATTATTCCATAATAGCTTTGAGACATTATATATTTGCGAGTTCTGTATTGTTTGGCCTTTCCCCAAGAAAGAAGAGCTGTCCATAAGACCATGTATGTGACTATTCCATTACAACAGACAACGGATATAGGTCAGTGAAAAATAATTTGTTTCTGAAATATGAAGATTTACAGAAAACCTAAACCAAGATGTTCAGTACACAGAAACTGGTTTAAACTGCTTCAAATCAATAGCAGAGTATTGTACTTGGGCAGTAACCTTACATGATGACCATTACTTCATGTGTAAAATTTCAAACCATTCACTATCAGGCATGTAGTTTATGAGAAACAAACTTGCATGTAAAACTTGAAACAAGTACACATAAACCCCTGATTTGCCTAGAACCAAACCCAGAGTTAAGAGATTTTGTCAGTGACCTTAAACTGTCATCCAAAACATATGTGAAGATTTAATCTGATCACTGCCGTAGTTGTTGAGATTGAAACATGAATGTAAAAACTTACCAAGAATTCCAAGTACAATAAGAGGACCATAGTTTACTTAAAAGCAATTTAAGAGTTATTGGACTTGGTCAGGGACCTGACATTATGAACCAAAACATGCGAGTCATGTTTCAACCAATTCCCTGCAGTAAGTGTCAAGAAACAAACTATCAGGTAATACGTTTAATTTTCTAAATATATTTTCTAGGTACAAATAAGCCACAATTTGCTTAAAATCAAACTCAGAGATAATGGAGTTTGGCAGTGACCTTATATTAGATCCAATACACATATGTGAAATTTCACTGCAGTAGTTGTTGAGATCAAAAAAAATTTAAGTACAAAAGGGAGCATTGCTTGCAATTTCAATTTTTTCATTCTTCTGTTTCATTTTCCTGACTATATTGTACTTGTTATAATCAAGGAAAAACAATTTTACAACTTGATACAAATTATTCTTTCCAAACAATCAATATGATTGTAACTAAAATATGATGTCACTCAACATCAGTTTATTGTAGAATTAAACGTTTATATCAAATGACACTTTTATAATATGCTTTGATTGGTTGATTGAGAAAAGTGGGCATATAAACTTAAATTCTAAGAAATTCTTGTTCTGTTCATTTTCATTGCATAAAAAAGCATAGATGTATTTACCAGTGTGACAATGTTGTAATAATATTAAATATTACATTACACGAAAGTCTTTTGAACAAATTCTTAATATATTCTATCAAAATTAGATACCAAAACACTGTGGAAACCATCACCCTAGTAATAAGTTAGTAAGCTCAAATCTCTTACTTCTCTGAGACTTTTGTATAATACATATACACCAATGGTTCTGATGGCAGAAGCTCGAATAAAACGGTCCTCATCACCAGCAAGACCTAAAACAACCGTCAAGCACATAATCCTCTTGTCTACCTAACAATGAAACAAAGAAATATTAATTTAAAAATTGCTCAATCATAAATATTTCATATCAGAAAAGCAGTAACCCCCAAGTCATGTGTACTTTAAAATTTATTGTTTAGCCTTCATGTTTTCATAAGTCTTGTGCCTGGCTTGGTCAATTCTCTATGTTTCTTTATAATCTATTTTGTTATACTTTTGTGAGAATGTTTCAAACTTAAAGTACACTATAAATTCATTAATGATCCTTCACTCCAACGGAGAATGATTAAATATAAATTTCCTCTCAAGCAATAAATATTTTAGGAAATCAATTTTTGTTTCGAGTGACATATAACAATTTCTAAAAATGTTTCTATGGCTAGTAGTGACAATGAGGCTTTCAACTAAACTAGGCTTTAAGAATCTCAAGATAACTCGAAAAATAAAAAACCTTTGAAATGCACCTTTAAAAAGGTGTCACGAGGGCATGATTTCTACACCAGCATAACAGATTTTGACTTATCTCATCCTCATTTTAAATTGTTCAACCTCTTCATATAACAAACATCCCCTGAAGAAAACCCTTAAGCTTTTTGATGAAGAACAATATGTTTAAAGGTGCTTGTTCACAGATTTGAGGAAATTTGGGAGTTAAACTTTCTTGTTTTAAAACTGTACAGCAGCTCTTCTGTTGTTCCATATACACTGGAAAATAGCCATTGGAAGTAAAACTATTTTGTATTTTACCTTTTAGAGCCTGTATACAGTAAATTAGTAAGTATTTAAATCCAAATGGGTTATAACGATTTTTAAATCTACCATATGTAGATTGTTCATGCTTGGATATGCTTCCTGAATTAACTTTGCTTATTATAGGTACTTTTACCAATAACTATATAAAAGGAAGAGTCCCATTTCTGATAATACAGCTCTAATATAATCTAACTAGGGTGTTTGATAAACTTTCATTTACAATGTTCATGACTGGATTAACCTACATTATTTTTCTCAATTCATAGAGAAAATGCAGGTTTAACTTATCATATATTGTAAACTACAAGTCTCAGTAGAATATGTTTTGTATTATAAGACTCATTATTCAACCTTTAAAATGAAACTAGTGGAAGTAAAGGACCCTACTCTCAAATGGATGGAGCCATCTTAGCGTCACTGCGATGTTCATTAGAGAGCAGTTGATATCTAGGAGTGAAGTAAAGACAGAGAATTATTTTTCGAGATATGAAGTTGAACAAAAAATCTAATCAAGATTTATCAAGTACACAAAGGTGACTAGTTTTCCCAAAATCAAAGCCAGAATTTTGGGCTAAGTACAATGTATTTCATTTGTATAATGACTTGGATTTTTAATTCACCAATTCAGTATTGAATGTGATGCATGCATCTTGCATGCTAAACTTAACCAGGAATTTCTCAGATGGAACAGGGGCATAATTTCCTTAAATCGAAGGCAAGTGTCATGCCTTAAAGTTCCTTGACGTCATACAATAAAAATATGCATATAATGTAAAAAGTGGAATTGGCAAATGGTATTCAGCTATTTTTCAAACACATAATCATGAAAAAAGAGTCACCACAATCACTTTAAAAATGAAAATAATGATGGAAAGCCCCCATGGTATCACCAACTGGATGTTACATCCGATATATGATGATAAGTTACATCACATGGGTTGTCACTTGACGAAGTACACCACATTAAGAGGATAAACATGACGGACAAGAAACAGCCACGGATGCAGTGGCTAAGTCAAGAATCGAAATAACATGCAAAAAAAATAAAAAAAAAGAAACATTGCAAACTTATTCACAGTCTTGACATATTGTCAGATTGTCGGACAGTATGTGGATGGAATGGAATCATCAGAATAGGTGAATTGACCTATCTACACATAATGCATTTGTGAAGTCACTTCACTTTTGATTTGAATAATTAATGTATCCTAATTCTTACAGAAACAAGAAGATTTTTGTCTTTTCTTTTGTCAATCATGAAGCCTGTATACTCTGTTGTTTTTTTCTGTGTATGTTCTACTATGTGGTATTCTGGCTAGTTTGATGTAAAAGCCTCAGTACAACAGCCTGTATATGGTCAATGTTTGATTTCAGTGTTTATTCTAAGTATCACATGACTGGTTACTTATGGCTTGATGCTTTTTTAAGAATATGTCATCTTGCCATCGGATTTGTATAAAAGGAAAAATGCACTAATTCATTTTATATAATATTGGTTTCTCTGCTAAAATATCAAATAAATGTGTATTTCTAAATTATTCTCTTAACTTCCAAAAAATAGTCCTATGGCATCCAGAAACTTTAAGGTATTTGGTCAGTAGCCTCACATTGTGACACAGACTAGATGTGTAAATATCCATTGCCTGCAGTAACTAATTACATACACCAAGGTGTGACACTTGCTCTGGTGTGTGATGTATGGTATAACTCTCCTTAATCTTTATAATAACGGGGAATCACATAGATGTGATCATCATGACTGGGCATCACTGTAAACAGCTTCATTGGGCTACAAGGGCTATTTGGAGAAAGCCATATTAAACTGTTGTTAAGGTGAGATTTTTCTGACAAAATATCAATTAATATCATGCTAAAAATCTTAAATGCTTAAATGCAATTCATCAAAGATAACCACATGTAATAAGTCTTTCGAATTCTAATCCATGATCTATATACCTACAGAAAAAAGGTTTACATGCAAAACACAATCACTGATTTTGATTGTCCAACATGGAGAAAATCCTCCAAATATGTAATTCATATTTATCGAACATTCGTAGATCAGCCTAAATAATCAAAGGGGTTAAGATTGTCCAAGGTAAATTCATGTCCTTAAATTTCCATAAAGTTGCATATAGTAGTAATAAAATAATGAAGCCTTTCCTCAATGCTACAAGGGGTATAGATTTCTATAAGGCAATGTAGTTTCATGGAACAGGTGTTCATCAGCAAAGTAAATGAAAGGTACTATTCAAGCAAAGAGGTATAATTTGCTTGAAATCCAAGCCAGAGTTATGGACCTTGATCAATAACCTCTATTAAAAGACGACCTTAATCAGAGAACTACATGAAATGTCATTATTTATGTTGTTTATTTCACAGTGTTTATATCACTAAGTTATATAACTATGCAAACAAGGATATACACATTGAATGTTTTCTCATGTGCAATGTTTGTTTTAAAATGCCGTTTCTGACAGAAGGCCTGTTTGTTGATAGAATTATGCAAATGATTTAAAGTAGGGACATTGTCCTGCACTGAGTAATAAAATGATGAAGATTTTTTTCAAAGTCGTTGAATCCCACAGCCTTGATACGGGTGCCCCTAGATAACTACTAGAAGATCTAGGATGTTGGGAAATTAATGTGGATTGTTTGCATTACCTTTGATTACCAACTGCACATCACAGACGCATCCAAAACAAACCAAGGAAGAGGAGATTTATTTAAAAAAGGATGATTCAATTAGATAAGAATTCAAGAAGTTGTAAACAGATAACAATCCACATAGAAGTTGGAACTACTTGCTTTCTCTTGGCGGTGATTGAGCCCCTATAGGTAAAGAAGGATTCCGATTGATCACAATATACGATTGCCGCGCATGCGCGACGCTTATAAAAATGTGAAGAAATTATTAAGATCACACTTATGCTCAAATGCAGTAAAACAGTCAAATCCTTGGTGACCAAGTGTACCAAAGTGTGGTAAATATGCAAAAAACTAATTAAAGCTAATTCTATAAATAAATGTTTACTGACATGAGCATATGGGATAAGGAACAGACATCACCTTTTATTTGCAATCATGAAGGTAATTCTGTCAAACAATAAAAGTTTCAAAACTAGATACTCACAGATATTTCGGTTAAGATTTCATCTCCAATGTTAGCAAGGCAGTCACATATTGTTGCCCTAACAGATCCATTGCTGGTATTTTGCAAGATATCTTGGATTGGACCATTCAGTAATGAAAGCCAAAATTCTAGAACCTGAAACAAAAACACTAAACATTAGATTGGTAACAATAATTCATCTATAAATACTAGGGATGGGAACGAATAGTGAAATCACTATTCGAATATTCGACTAGAACTATTCGAATATATTCAAATATTCGATTTTAGAATTTTATTAAATACCTACTTTCTGACCCCATCCAATTTATGATCAAACTTAACAGCCTTGTGAACTACTTTTATACCAATATTATGTTAATTTTACTGAGAGTGTTTCAAGACAAACGTTAACATTAACTATAATAATGATTGTTATAAACAAGAGCTGTCCATAAGACAGTATGCTCCACCATACGATAATTGCAGAGAGGGGCATAGGTCAGTGAAACTTTTTTCAAAAGATTTTAGGATGCACACAAATTTTAAACCAAGAATTTCTAAGAACAGAAACAGATACAATTTGCTTTAAGTCAATAGCAAAGTTATTGCACTAGGTCAGTGACCAAACCTTATGACCCTAATTCCATATGTGTAAATTTCAATCAACTCCCTTTAGTAGTTTAAGAGAAACAAGAGATATGAAACTTGGTCAGGGACCTTAGATTATGACCCCTAACACATGTGTGAAGTATCAACCCAACCAATACAGACAGGGATAAGGAAATTGCCAGTTTTAGTCCGAATTTGGCTGTACTGAATTGTAAATTGAGATTTGGTGCAAAAATTTGTCTGTATATAAGGAGGATATGACATTTTACACACCTAACTATGCCTCCAAAATCACATAATAAATCCGTTCATTGTTATCCCTGTGTCAAATAATGCCAGAGGCGCGTATAAATTGTGGGTTTAATTGTAAACAGATCGGCATGCTTGATTGAGAGGAACATGTCGCATTCTTGTTTCACAAAAATCGATTATATTAAGCACACTCAATCCGATGTGTAAAGATACTTGTTAGACTGCAAGAAAGAGTTATAATGTATGAAATTTACAATTTGCTTCCCTCGCCTAAATCTGTTTCATAGTCCTTTTCTATCTCACAAACTCTGTTTTGTGAGTTACAAACATAAAAAATGTTAATATTTCAACACCCAAAAACAGACAGAAGACCACTTTCAATTTTTCATTCTAAGGTTGCTGACTTTTCATAAAAAGTAGGATAATTAACTAGGTTTTGGGTGTTTCAGTGCATTAAGAGAATACTCTGTTTATAAATAGTTTAGTATTGCTGTCTAATGCACTTTGCTAGAGTGTCAAAACTTTTGGTAACATGGTTTCAAAGCTCTTAAACAATTGAATGATATTGTAGGACCAAAGTAAAAGATCATTGTTCACAAATTGTTATATATATATATGTGTCAAACGCTACATCAACCATTGTTTTTTAGTCATGTAATGTCTTTCCTTGATCCACCAGTACTAGGGCTTTCAAGTGACTTGCCAAAGGTCACTCCCCGAAATCACAGGTGTCGGTGGATAAATTCAAAATAGCCTCAAGTATGCTTTGTTGGATTCAATAGGTTGTTGAACTTGAAATCCATATTAGCATGGTAGGCTTAGTTGGGACTATAAATCATCAGAATAGTCAGGCTGATTGCTTCTTTTCATACTACTTAGTTGACTATTACCCTGTTTACAGTTGAAACTACAATCTTCCATTAGGATTATCTTAAGTTGATCTAAACCACTAACCTGTGTTTTTTCTAGCCTATCAGGGGTCAGAGTTGAGTTGGTCTGTTTATTCTGTAGGTCTTGTAACAGAACTTGAGTATACTCATCTAACAGCTGTAAGATGAATCAACACAAAACACTTCTTTGAATACTTCTTTGAATACACAGATATTACGTTAGTTTTAACCAAGGCAAGCACACCTTTAACTACTTTCCTTTGTAAAATGATTCATAGCTATGATTAAATGAGAAATTTCATATATCAATTAACTACATTCTTTGTTTATTAGGGTTTTAAGCTAGGTCAACGACTATAAGATCAATCCATTTAAGGACTACTTTGAAAACACAGAAATAATGTTAGTTTTAACCAAGCGTGATTTGAACCATTTTCCTTTGTGAACCAATTGACAATTATGATTTAATGAGAGATTTTGTAAATCAATTATATTGATTGTTTATGAGAATTTTAAACCAGGTCAAAAAATGTTCAGTCGTATTGCAATGTCAGGGTCATCATGCATCCAGGAAAATGTCTTCCTAATCTGTACATACTGGCGGGTCAAGACAGGAAAATGTCTTCCTAACCTGTACATACTGGCGGGTCAAGACAGGAAAATGTCTTCCTAATCTGTACATACTGGCGGGTCAAGACAGGAAAATGTCTTCCTAATCTGTACATACTGGCGGGTCAAGAGAGGAAAATGTCTTCCTAATCTGTACATACTGGCGGGTCCAGAGAGGAAAATGTCTTCCTAATCTGTACATACTGGCGGGTCAAGACAGGAAAATGTCTTCCTAATCTGTACATACTGGCGGGTCAAGAGAGGAAAATGTCTTCCTAATCTGTACATACTGGCGGGTCAAGACAGGAAAATGTCTTCCTAATCTGTACATACTGGCGGGTCAAGACAGGAAGAATGTCTTCCTAATCTGTACATACTGGCGGGTCAAGACAGGAAAATGTCTTCCTAATCTGTATATACTGGCGTCAAGACAGGAAAATGTCTTCCTAATCTGTCATACTGGCGGGTCAAGACAGGAAAATGTCTTCCTAATCTGTACATACTGGCGGGTCAAGACAGGAAAATGTCTTCCTAATCTGTACATACTGGCGGGTCAAGACAGGTAGAACCATATGCATTCCTTTAATCAGCAGGGAGAATAACAATCATGAACATTTAAATCTGGTACCATTGTAATTTGAAGGCACAGAGGAGCTTTGTTATTTCAAGTGGAGTACTCCAACCACTAAGCCTTGGAGGCCCATCAATTATAATTAAGAATTTCAAGTCTTTGACACCAACAGATGGTCAATACCACACTCACTGACTTTATTAATACATATCAAATACAGCACATACAGTACAATGTCTATAACGAGCAGACGAAGGGAACCCTTAAACAAGTTTGACATAGAGTCTTAAGGAATTCTAAATATTGGGATTCAAACTAAAAAACATAGTTTGCTTGTTACAAGGGAAATTATTAGAAATTCACAGTTGAATTATTAAATACCAATAGAAATGAATCAATATTGCATAAGAAAAATAAGGAAAAAAAACCCAAATAGTAACTTGAGTCTTATCAAACATATTGGCATTTTATTAAAAGGAATTCTTAAAGTGGGGCCAATTTGACTCCATAGGCATAGTTATCTTTGGAAATGGCCTCGAAATGTTGTTCTACACTGAAAATGACAGTTCTATGCCAATAAGTTTCAGAGAATAAGATTTATTAAGGCTTTTGAAAAATCCCCTTTTCAGGTATTTGACTCCTGTAGATTACCTCCAGATAATGCTCTATTCCAAAACAAAAGTTTTGCAAGATTCAGACAAAGATAGTTTTAAAGACCAAATTTTCATATCCCTTCTGCTGCCTTTAAACTTGTAATCCCATGGATGGGGCCAATATTTGCAGCAAGGATATAATTAAATTAATCTTTAATCTCCATCAAGAGATATCAACTTGTATGAATAAGCTTAACTAGGAATTTCTTAGTAGGAAAAGAGAGGCAAACATTGCTTAGAATTAAAGACATTATTATGGTGCTTCATAAGAAACCTAAAATAATGACCCATAAAAACATGGGTGTACTTTAAATCTAGCCCCTTCAGTAGTCAATGAGATACACCAATCTGAGACAATTCTTTTGATTTTTCAATAAAAACTATGAAGATTTCCTTTCTGTACAAATATGTATCATAGTTTCCATTTATGAGACAAATATACAAATCTTACAATAAGAGGAATTTGATAATTCATTACAACATCCCTGGCATGTAGAAAAGAGTTTAAAGAGATAAGATTCTGTTTAACAATGGTTTACCTTGGCAGTTAGAAGTTTGATCACAGGGTCTTTATCACAGCAGCATCTATGTATAAGTTCTTGCAGTAAAGGTACAGAATTTCTGAAATATAGTCAACTCAATAAATCTATGACAAACAAAAGAGCTATTATTTCTGAAATATTATGGAAAACATGTGCCTTTCATATTATACCCCAAATGAGGTGATAAACACTTAAACATGCAAAGTATTACCAAGATAGCTTAGTTGGAAGCCATGTAAATATGTAACCCAGGCACATCTGTTCAAAAAAAACCTTACAGTCACAATACCTACAGAAAATCATATATGGTATATTTCTGCCAATAGGCAATTCAGATTTATGTACCGATCAGCTAGATAATCATATGGAAAAAGTCCATAAAGATGTATGTGCATTTCTGATAATCATGAGGACCAATTCCATAAAGATTTATGTACCTATCAGCTAAATAATCATTGGGACCAAGTCCATAAAGATTTATAAACCTATCAACTAGATAATCATTGGGACCAAGTCCATGAAGATTTATTGACCTATCAGCTAAATAATAATTGGGATCAAGTCCATAAAGATTTAGGAACCTATCAACTAGATAATCATTGGGACCAAGTCCATAAAGATTTATAAACCTATCAACTAAATAATCATGGGGACCAAGTCCATAAAGAGTTAACCTATCAGCTAGATAATAATTGGGATCAAGTCCATAAAGATTTATGTACCTATCAACTAGATAATCATTGGGACCAAGTCCATAAAGATTTATGTATATATCAGCTAGATAATCATGGGGACCAAGTCCATAAAGATTTATGTATCTATCAGCTAGATAATAATTGGGATCAAGTCCATAAAGATTTATGTACCTATCAACTAGATAATCATTGGGACCAATTCCAAAAAGATTTATGGACCTATCAGCTAAATAATCATGGGGACCAAGTCAATAAAGATGTATGTACATTTCTGATAGATAAACATGAGGACCACGTCCATAAAGAGTTATAGACCTATCAGCTAGATAATCATTGGGATCAAGTCCATAAAGATTTATGTACCTATCAACTAGATAATCATTGGGACCAATTCCAAAAAGATTTATGGACCTATCAGCTAAATAATCATGGGGACCAAGTCAATAAAGATGTATGTACATTTCTGATAGATAAACATGAGGTCCACGTCCATAAAGAGTTATAGACCTATCAGCTATATAATCATTGGGACAAAGTCCATGAAGATTTATGTATCTATCAGCTAGATAATCATGGGGACCAATTCCATAAAGAGTCATAGACCTATCAGCTAGATAATAATTGGGATCAAGTCCATAAAGATTTATGTACCTATCAACTAGATAATCATTGGGACCAAGTCCATAAAGATCTATGTACCTATCAGCTAGATAATAATTGGGATCAAGTCCATAAAGATTTATGTATCTATCAGCTAGATAATCATGAGGACCAAGTCCATAAAGATTTATGTACCTATCAACTAAATAATCATTGGGACCAAGTCCATAAAGATTTATGTATCTATCAACTAGATGATAATTGGGATCAAGTCCATAAAGATTTATGTATCTATCAGCTAGATAATCATGAGGACCAAGTCCATAAAGATTTATGTACCTATTAGCTAGATAATCATTGGGACCAAGTCCATAAAGAGTTATAGACCTATCAGCTAGATAATCATTGGGATCAAGCCTACAAAGATGTTTGCACATTTGGGAAAATTGATGTTTAGTGTAAAATTCTGGATTGAAAGTGCCCGGATGTAACACTTCAACATAAGCAATACAAACATGGAAGATACGATGGGCTGTCAGCGTCATTTTAGAGGCAATATATTTGACTTTTTTTTTTTTAAAAATAGTCCTTATTATGATAGATAACTGTTGGGACAAAATCCATAAATATGTATGCACCTATCAGCTTGATAATCATGAAAATTTAATCCATACTCTATCAAGCTTTTAACTAGTGCAATGCCTTGCAGATGTTGACTGCTCATACTTTTCTTATCTAAAAGTTAAAAAAAAAATGGGGGCAATTATTCTGTAAAAAGTATGCCAGAGTTATGTAACTTAGGCTATTTAATGTACTTTTGATAGCAAACTTAAAACTCAATAGTTTCCATAACTTGGAAATATTGAGTTTGATATCAAAAACAAGTTTTTCATTTTTGCAGATATCAAATCAAGAGTTATGTATCTTTGTCTTATCAAGTATTGATGCAAATGTTTTCATACTTTGGGAGAAAAGTGGACTTGGCTCAAATTGAGACCATGTTTTCCATGTTCAAATTGTGCTATAGTTCTTTCTTGATAAAAAGAAAAGCTATGCAATTTAAATCAGTCCTTAAAAAATAGTAAATACTTGTGTAAAGTTGAAAAGCAAATGCTTCAATATTTCAGGGGCAAACTGGTTCTCAACATTATCTTAAAGGTCATATTTCTCGATAAACAAAATTTTCTTTAATTATGGTTTTTGAATAAGGTTATGGTTTCGTTATGACGGATGTAATGAATTTTTTCTCATACAGAAGCGAAAAATGTTGTTTTTGACTACTTTTATTCACCTTTATCGATTTTTGTGAATGACTTATCTCCCTTGTTGTGACGTCATTTGTGCTTCAAAGTCATATGAACTATCAGTAAGAAGAATCTAGTTCTCAGTAACGACGGTGTTTTTGCACAAATTTCGGCCATTTTATGCGTTGAATTGTGTTTTGGGAAACGTAAATTGGATATTGACTATGGTATTTTGACAGGTCTTCTGGTGTTATTCTGCTTTTGGTAGCAGGGATGCGAGTTTCTCCCGTTTTCCGACGAACATAAAAGCTGCAAAAAGTTTCGATAAGTAAACTGGACCGTGTTTACTTTACAAATAAGCAAAAGATATATTCCCCAAACAAGAACAGTAGGCTGTGTTACTTTCACTTCGAAGACGGCAAGTTTACGCATTGTTAGGCGTTTTCAGAGAATTGATTTTATTGATCTTTAAATGATCGGACTCAATTTAAAGTAATTTATACAGGTGAAGACGCTTCAAATTCATTCTACTTATTGAGTAACCGTTATATTTCCCTGAATTGATGTTCGTGATTAAAACAATTCCTGACTGTTAGTTTGGGGTGTTAGAGCCTCGTGTAGTCTTGCTAGATCTTTATATAGAATTTGCACTGTGTAAATGTAGATAAATTCAAGAAAAGGATAAATCACGTTGATCACACCTTTTTAAAAAGTTAATTTCCATGAATGACTCTCTTACTCGCCAAGCTAGTTTTGTTTGGAACAGTTTAACTATGCTACATACTTAGTCAGGAATACTTAATTAGGCTGCTTTACGATTATATTACGTAAGAATTCAAAGGGTTGCAAGAATATTTTAATTTCATCCAACATCATAAGTTATTGTATTGTCATGTCTTTGGGTTTTAAACGCTTAAATGCATCTTGTTCTTATTTGCAAAACTTGTTTTATGTTTTAACATAATCGTAGAAACGTTGCCATTGTACATAAATGAGACAAAATAAAAAATGTACGTTGATTGCTATGATAACAAACCGATTAAAACAAGCAAGTTTCTTTTATCTGCCGATGTCTTTGAATGAAAATTTAAAATGATGAATATTTGATATCCGCAAACTGTCTCTGGACTCATCAACGCAAATGATAATGGGTTCGATCTTAACTTAAGCGTCTGCTTTTCGGAATTATTTAAATCACACACCTCATTTTTTTGCCATTGGTGATATTGGTTTAAATGACGTATGTCACACTAAAATTCAGGTGTTCAAACATGATTATTACAAATTTATATTGATAATTTAGTAATAAGATCACTAAATATATAATTTACACATTTTAACATAATCTCTTTGTTTACAATTTAATTGATCATTGTCAGTTTACCTCACATACAAAGGGTCAATCAACAAACATCGGACATTACAAGGATTAAGGGTCGTGATGCAAATTAACACCAATCTGCCACATTTGCACAGTATGTTTCAAGTCTCAAGCCCTTTATTGTTTAGGCGAAAGATAGCCTCTGGCGTTAATCTCTTAGATATCTCTGTTGTTAATTAACAGGTCTGACACGTTCTGCTATTCCAGACATGAAATAACAAGCGGCAAATCTCACACTTTCAATGCGCGGCAATTAAATTTATCTAAAAATCCATTGTTAAGATGTAACCAATTAAGACCAAACTCTCACAGGATGTTTGGATTGATAAGGTGTCAGTACATATTTATCTCTCAATGTGACTTACGTCGGATACTTTGTCGTTATGATATTCAAAGAAGTGAACATGTTGTCTTTTCTATTAGATTAGTTTGACACTTCAATAAGTATATGATAATCAGTATTACCAAAACGGTATTAACTCTATGTTTTCAACAAAAAAACGTTTTAACATCAAAATCAAGTTTTGTCAAATTGATATTTAAATTACAAAATCATTAAAAATAAATTCAAATATGTTTATTTAAGGTTGTTAGTAAAATAAACTATGACGACTTTTTTGTTTTAGCTGTTAATTATTAAACCTTTCCGAAAATTAAATGCTCAATATGTCAAGACTACTTACACGAGAGAAAACGAACATAAATGTAAAGTGAATATGAAGAACAATTCTTAAGTCAAAACAGTTGATCTAGAAAGACGACATCGGAATCAATTTCGAAATCATAGACCTCTTACTGGGGATGGAGTTACTGGAAAGTTGCCGGATGATTTTAACAAATACTCTTGAATGTGCCAGTGTTTAGTTTTGAAATTTGGATGTGTGGTGAAAATGTAAGTTAAAGGATATCCGATAACCTTCGTATCACAAGTAAGTTGATGTGTGGTGAAAATGTGAATTAAAGGATAACCTTCGTATCACAAGTAAGTTGGGTTATAATACAGTTTGTTTGTTCGCAATTTATGATCTTCTCCCGTTTCATTTCATGTATTGATAAGACAATGGAGGGTGAATTTGACAGTCAATAGTTATACGATGTACGGTTTTGAGACAATTCGTTTATTCAGATCTATGTCTTTGTTTACTACTCAATTAAAACCTTAATGCTAATACACGATCATTGACGAAAAAGTACTCGTGTTTTTTTTCAACAAATATTAATAAAAATAGCTGTTTTCACAAATATCGTCAAAATTTCAAGCCGATTCTTACATATGAAAACATTTACAAATCCTTGCAAATTTACGCGTTATGTCACTTACTCTTTTTTTCAGAAGAATATTCTTATAACATGAAACATATTCAATAAAGAAAATGCACTGTCAATCCAAACATTGACTTACGGATTGCTATTTCGAGGAAAATCGTCCCACTTTCAAGCCGTTCCTTTCATATGAACGCATTGACATATCCTTGTAAATTCACGCGTTAAGTCACTAGTTCATTTTTTTCAAATGGCTATTCTTATAATATGAAAAATATCCAGTATAGAAAATTCACTGTCACTCCAAACAATGACTTAAGAATCATTTATTTCAAGGAAAATCGTCCAAAGTTCAAGTCCTTCCTTTCATATGAACAGGTTTAAGCAATGACAAATCCATGCAAATTTACGGGTTAAGTTATTAATTTATCTTTTTTCAAATTGATATTCTTATAAAATGAATCATATTCAATAAAGAAAATGCGCTGTCAATCCAAACAATGACTTTAGGATCGTTTATTTGAAGAAAAACACCAATTCTAACCAGCGATCGCTCTTCACGCCCTTTACATGGCGCATTCAGTGGATCACGAGTGACGTCACAGCAAAGGGAAGTAAGTCATACGAACTTTTATTAATCGGTGCGCTATGACGGTTATTTATGACGTAATGCGTTATGCTAAAATGTTGCAAATAATTTCAATGTGATTCTTTTACTTCATATTTTAATTTTATGAAATAAACCCAACCTGTACATATGACCTTTAAGTAAATGTATCTTAACATTTTCTTCACTGAAAGCTTTAAGGAGGCAATGGAGAGTAGAGAACCTACCTTTAAGGTAGTTGATAAGTGTATGAATAATGAATACCTTTGATATTTAATGAGATCAGTGTGTGCTAATATTTTTCTTAATCAAACCCACATTCCAAAAAAGTTCAAAATGATCAGAGTTCTGTCTATGTATCTTGGTCTACAAAGTTCTACAAAGTTCAAGAATGGGTAGTGTTTGGTAATTGGTTTGTAAGTGTATGAAATTTGTGTAGAAAAAATATCTTAGATACTTAAGAGAGCAACATTTTACTTAAAAAGACACAGGCCTATGACACTCAAATGATTGCAATAGCTCATCCTTTTTTTTAAACATTAGATGAACCTAAAACCCTCGACAAAGATTTTCAGTCAAAAGGGGACTTGAAATAGATTATTCATAATCATAGGTATTTTGGTAATCAGCTAAGATTATCAGAAAGAACATACGTGTATTTTAAAGAACTATTTCCTTCAGTAATAAAAGTGACACTTCATTACACAAACATTTCAAGTGGAGTCTTCATGTCAAACATGAGGATAAAGGATCTGGTAGTAACACTTATTGTCACACAATTTCAGGAATGAATTTGTCTGTGAAAACAGACTGTGTCCAAATCGTAGATACATACCTTATGATAGGAAAATAGAACTTTGTAAGGTTTGCCAAGACCTGTAGAGATTCCAGTCTGACAGGTAGTGGTTCTACATAGGAATCTTCGGAGGACTGAGGTAAAATATTCTTCACACACAGTTTAACAACCCATGATATTTCCCTTGCATGGGCTTGTAACATGTGATCAGTAAACACAGGGGTCTGTATGCCAGAAGAAGGTGTTGCTTGGTTCGGGGTGGTCCCCCCTGAATCAGACAGAGGTGGACCACCCGAGGGGTAAATATTAGTGTTTGTTCTGGAGCCTGTTTCTGCCATGTTTCCTTGGGCTCCAGGTCCCTGTAGGCTGACTTGATCTATAGCATCAGTGTAAGTCTGCTGTTTTGTGGAGACAGGAGGTCGAGCAGGTTGAATAATGTGACACACTTCCATCAACGGTGGATTGATACTAGCCATAGCTCCAAGACATGTTAGGCAGGCAACTCTGACATTGGGATCTGCATTTATAAAGAAAACAATAACAAGTTTGTCTCATAAGTGGGGCAAAATCAAATCCAGAGCCGACAGGAAAACATAATGAATCAAGTAAGAAGTATTGAGTGAGATCATAACTGCCGGAATTGACCGATGTATCTTCATTAACAGTAAAATTCTTTTCAGATGCATTTCCTGCGTTGCTAAGGTCCATATCCTATTTCTAATGAAATGACAATTTGGACTGCTGAGGTTGGACTATCAATCCCAAATATTCAAAGTATTTTTCAAGATTTTTAAAATAGCATGTGTTTGGGACCATTTGGAAGTTTTCACATAGTTTGTCTATCCAAATGGCTTCTTTTCGAAGTTAATCAATATTGCATAGAGAGAAAGCATTTTGAACAACTTTCTTGAAGATAGGTTTATGGAGTGCACACAGGATATTTTAAGAATATGACCATATGATGTAGCTTTCAACCCACATAACCAAGCCATGAACCAAGGGATTAGGATATATCCTAATCTCAATGGGTCCAAGAGCAACTAACACATTTAGATACTATTCATTCCAACAGAAAAATATATTTCTATGTTTCATGCATAAAAACATATGGTATGTATCATGTGACAATATCAAAATGAACCTTTTATTTCACATAGCATTAAGGACATTTTCTACAGTTTTATAAGAAAATAATCCTTTTATAGAATTTTCTTAAATTTTGATATGTTATTTAGAATTATATTGTAAATTCAAAAACAAAAAGAAAAATGCAGGTCGACAAGTTATTTTTTTTCGTAAAATGACAGTTTCCATGGTAACCGTTTTGGGCAAAAATGTCAAAATGACCATACCATCTTCAAAGGTAATAAAATAACTTCTGGAAGGTCTATTAACACAAAAAACATGAATTCATACATCCAATACTTTATAATTCAATGTTATTTTAAATAATTACAATCAGAACAATTTTTGTAATCCAAATCATTTTTTTTAAATTTATTTTATTTGACAAAAAACAACGAAAATTGATAGGCATATTGCAAATAAATTAAGATATCTAAAAATTCCTTTCATAGAATTTTCTTATTTTTCAGTATGTGAAGTAAAATTCAATCTTGAAATACAAAATGAAAAAAAAAAGTATATGTTGACGAGTTAGTTTTTCTATAAAATGACGGCTTCCATGGTAACTGTATTTGAAAAACATTTATAAAAACGACTAAAATAACTTTAAATTGAAAAGTAGAAGCTTGGGGCTTAAGATGCATGAGAAATATATAATAATGTTAATAACCTATTATAGGTTTATGGATATGATTATTCTTTGAAAAAAAAAAAAATGCCTACAGTAAATTGTATCCGAATAAAAACGTTTATTCGACTACTATGCATGTATCTCTTCGGTAACAGATTATTATCTCCGTTGGATTCGCAAATGAATTGCCCAGAAAAAACTACCGAGAACGTCCTTAAATATCAATTTCATTGTGTTTCTTATTTCTCAATTTCAATAACTATTTTTGCAAAGTCCAAATTATATGGAAAGTTAACAGTACTTAATGTCTGCTTGTTTTTTGTCTTCAAAACTCCAGTTGTTAATCGACACGATGATCAATAAATTTATTCAATATCAATGAAACATTTCAATATCAAAGTTTACAAATTATCACCCACAGCCCAAGAATTGTTTTGACATAGAGATAACGATCAAAAGCATACTAGCGCTCAGAAAAACTGTAAAACTAGGTAATATGAGTTATAAATTATGATAGAATATACTGAAAATAGCGGAAAAACACAGGAACACATCAATATAACACCTGCACTATTTATTATCTATTTTTCAAAAAGCTATTTTCATAAATTTGGTGCCCACCAATTTAACTTCATTGTTTACATTTGAGTAAGATCTAAAATAGGAAGGGGTGCTCTAATTATTAGTTTTCAATCACCTGGTTTAAAAAATCATGTGAAACATTTAAAAGATGATTTAATTTATCCAATATTAACAACGTCAACATTCTAAGTGGAAAATTTCTCTGGTTTTATTGGTTCCCGATGTTTCTCGGCTGACCTTGTTTTATCACTAATTGTAATCAAACTTTATCATATTCACTCTTTTAAAAGCATCATGTGAACATGCTACCGTCTCAATGTCTCTGTTAAAGGGAATTTAAAGTATTTCAAAGTTAATCTTCGATTATTTCAGAACTTTCAAAATTTAAGTGTAACTGAGCGCAAGTATGGCTTTAACAGATTAATTTTTGGATTCTGGAGATAATGTTAAGTTTGTAGAATGCCATATATGTCTGTTTTAAATACATTTTCTAGATTTCTGCTTGAACCTAGTTAAGATATTGCTGACCTCAAAATGAACAAGAGCTGTCAATAAGATGACATGCTTGAATATTTTATAAATGGAATGGAGAGGAATATATGTCAGTGAACAAAAAATTGTGTCTGAAAAAAAATATGCAACTTAACTTAAACCAAGATTTTCTTAGTACAGAAAGTGATACAGTTTGCTTCAAATCATAAGAACAGTTATTGTACTTTGACAGTTACACCATCTTTTAACCCCCTAGTCCGTATATGAAATTTGAATTCATTCCTTCTAGTAGTTCTTCAGCAATTAATATGCAAGCAAAGCTTTAACCATGTACAAAAAGGGGCAGAATTTCCTTTAAATGAAAACCAGATTCATGGGACTTAGTGAATCAACCTAGATTATGACCCCAAAAGAATATGAGAAGTTTCAAACCATTTCCGACAGTAGTTAAAGACATACAAACTTGCATGTAAAACTTTAACCAAGATTTTTTTTTAAATATATTTATCATCCCTTTCATATAGCACACTTATGTTGAAGATATAACAACTGTTTAAATGGTTTACATCATAAAGAATGATATAAATTTGAATTACCCATAGGTAAGCGACAGTAATTTTTCATACCATCATCATGTGGGTCTTACAAACATTTGAGTGTATATGTGTATTCTTTCTTTTCATCATGCAAAACCATCTATAAAGGTTAGGCCAACAAGGTACTAAAAGGCATGGAAACTCCTTCCACATTTTTAAAAGAAAAAAAAAATGTTCAAAACTCTAAAATGGAGAAATGTTTGTTTAGTATTAAGGATTGATTGAATCACCAGAATGTTTGTTTAGTATTAAGGATTGATTTAATCACAAGAATGTTTGTTTAGTATTAAGGATTGATTGAATCACCAGAATGTTTGTTTAGTATTAAAGATTGATTGAATCACCAGAATGTTTGTTTAGTATTAAGGATTGATTGAATCACCAGAATGTTTGTTTAGTATTAAGGATTGATTGAATCACCAGAATGTTTGTTTAGTATTAAGGATTGATTGAATCACCAGAATGTTTGTTTAGTATTAAGGATTGATTTAATCACCATATTAAGATTCGTAGTCTAATCAGCACTCACTATCTGTGAGAAGTGCCTTTAAGTCTACAATTCATTTTTCTCTAATATCATTTTTTTAGCATATTGATTTATAGGTATGGTGTCGGAATTATCTGATGTAAACAGGGGGTTAATGTCTTGAGCTAATATAATTTATTTTGGATTCCAAAACACTTACACATGCCCATATTTCCAGCACTTTCTCTATAATTTCTTAGTTCATTTTGGCCATTCTCACAAAATGCACAAGGAAATGGTATCACATGCACATTTTTGATGCATCTCCTTGGTGGGGACAGTGATTAGCATAAACCACTATGAGACTTTCATGTTTCATACCTCTGTGACTAATGAAGTGTCGAATCTGCTTTACAATTCTGCCCAATAATCCTGGATGCATTCTGTGATAAGGAACATTGGCTATCACTGTACTGAAGCACTGAAAAATATATCAAAATGAGAAAGTTGTCTCATAGTAATGCTGTGATATATAGCCTGAAGGCCAGTATTTGTGGCTATTTTTCATTGTGACATTAAACAAGAGCTGTCCATTAGGCTTCACTAACAGTCAAAAGGTTGAGAGGGTATAGGGCAGCCAACAGTAATTTATTTCTGAAATACAAAACTTGATCCAAGATCTTTGTGGAACAAAAATATGTTCGAAATCAAAACAAGAGACATGGTATTAATTGGTATGTGACATCACATTATGACCCAAACACATGAGGAAAGTTTAAATTTATTCCCCACATTAACAATGAGGTACCAATTTGTACACACAACTTGAACCAAGATATCCTAAGCACAAAACCGGCCAACAGGTCAAGGTCTTCAGGTCAAAACCAGAATCATGGGACTTGGTCAAAAACCGAAGATAAAGACCTCCTAAACACACAAGTCATGTAAAAGCTGAATCAATTAACTACAGTAGTAAATGTGTCACAAATTTGCACTCAAAATTCAAAGCAATTTAGAATAAATTCTTCAAATCTTCCAAAAATTATTGATTTGAACCACTCCGACACTGATGGATAGAAATAAACACCAAGTTTCTGTGGGTGTTACAGTACCTTTATTAACTGTGTCAATGTAATGGGATACTCTTCAGATACCATGGCTAGAAGCAAACATCTGTGGATCTCTTTTATTGTGGAACCTAGAACTACTGAGAAGGGGGTGAAGGTAGACGGTTGTTTTCCATCACTGAAATTCAAAACATACATCATTCATTCATTGTTTCAATGGGATTACAATATTTAAACAGGTTGCAATGGTTTAAAGAGATCAAGATCAAGCATAAAAAGATATAAATAATGTCAAATGAAAACAATAGCACCACCACTGGGTTGAATAACACCACCATGGGGTTGAAGACCACTCATTTGTTTGCCTAATAATCCGAAGAAATATTTTTTGTTAAATAGATACCCAAACAAATATGATTATAAGTTTTAATCTAGAATTGTGTAGAACATCATATTGAGTGAACACCTCCAATTCAATTAATCTTTATTTATTACAAAAATATCATATTCTATGTTTTAAAGTCATAAATAATTTGAAACTACCCAAATCAAATTATTTAAAAAACAAGAGCTGTCCATAATACAGTGCACTTGACTACCGAGTATTCGACAAGGTTTTGCAAAAAAATATAAGACACTATTCAATTATTTGTTCCTAAAATAGGAAGTTGCACATAAAGCTTGACCCACAATTTTCTTGGAAGAAAAAGGGGCATAATTTGGTATGTGACCTTACATAATAACCCCTTACACATGTGTGAAGTTTCAACCTTTTTCCCCAGTATTTTATCAGATACCAATTTGCAAGGCCAAAATAATTCACCAACATTTTTCGCTCTATTCCTTGAGGATTTAGAACTGTTTTTACAAAATAGAATTAAATGTGGCCTATCTTTTAACAAAATATGTATTGTAGTTTTGCTTTTTACAGACGACATGGTTTTAACGTCCTGTTCTCCAGAAGATTTTCAGAGTAGTTTAGATAGCCTACATCAGTACTGTAGTATGTGGGGTTTAGAGGTCAATACAGACAAAACGAAAATAGTTGTTTTTCGTAAAAGAGGTCCAATAAAAGCTTCTGAAAAGTGGAACCACCTTTAATTATACAGGATCTTCTATCCTGAATAATCAGTGCCTTGCTGGAAAGGCTATGAAATCGATGTATGTATTACTTAACAATATAAAATTATTGGAAGTGAAGCCTGATATATCACTCTAGTTATTTGATTCTTTTATAGGTTCGGTATTGAACTATGCCTGTCCCATTTGGGGTTTTGGCAAATGGAAAGACCTTGAGCAAGTTCATTTAAACTTTTGTAAATCAATTTTAGGGGTAAAGAAAAGCACAAGCAATGCCGCTGTATATGGAGAATTGGGACGTTATCCACTTTTTATCAATAGACATGTTCAGATAGTGAAATATTGGTTTAATCTACTGAAAACAGATAATATAATTCTGCGTACTGTGTACAGTGAAAGTCTTCAGAGATGTGAAGAAGGTCATAAAAATTGGGTTTATAAGCTAAAATCAATATTGAATGAATATGGTTTTGGAGATATATTTGTAAACCCTGACAGGGTTGACAGAAAATCTTTCTAAGTCATTTTTAAACAACAACTTATTGATACGTTTTTACAATCTTGGTATTGAGACCTTGAAAATAATGGTGTGTTAAAAATTATGTATAGATATATCAAGACAGAATTCAGATTCGAAAATTATCTCTCGAATTAGATTCTTTTCATTCAAGAAAACAAATAACAAGAATGCATGTTTCTTCACATTGTTTGTTTATTGAATATTTGAGATACGGAAGGGAGAGGAGAGAACGAAATGAGAGGGTGTGTGCATTGTGTGATTCAGGTGACATTGAGGATGAATTTCATTTTATTTGCAAATGTAGTTACTATGAAGATATTAGATCCATAAAAATTGACAGTTACTATCGCACTCGGCCGAATATGAGTAAATTTCTACAGTTATTAACATCAACAAAAAGGAAGACGTTGAAATCCCTATCTATTTATATCTATTTGGCACTTGAATGCAGAAAACTCTTTTTTTAAATTTGACCATTACAAATATCATATACTGTCATTACTGTTAATTAATTGTGAAAGATGTACAAGAGCTACCTTCTAATCCAGACGTTTTTGTAATTCTAAAGTTGATATGTTTTGGTGATATATTGTAGTAAGCAACATATATCTATCTATCTAGTCCTCATCGTGCTGATTTGCGCATAAGGCCTTAACCAGAGTTCGCCAATGTAGTCGGTCCCTCGCCCATGTCTGAACTTGACCCCAGCTCCAATTTTCTTTCCTCATCTCCTTCTTAACTGATCTACGCCATGTTACTTTGGGCCTGCCTCTTGGTCGTCGACCAATGGGTGTCCATCTAAGGGCTACTCTTGGAATAGCTGACTCTTCCATTCTATGTACATGGCCAATTCAGCGCCATCTTCTATGTTTGATCTCCATGGAAAGAGGAGTTGTGCCTGTTCTACGATGGAGGTCTGCATTGGTGATCGTGTTTGGCCAGAAGATTCGGAGAATCCGTCTAAGGCACCTTCTCTGAAAGACATCCAGCTTGTAACAAATGGACTTTGTGACTTTCCAGGACTCAGATCCATAAAGCAGAACAGCAAGGACATTTGTCTTGAAGATCCTAACTTGGTAGTGAAGGAGAGTTTTGGAGATTTCCAAATGTTCCGTAGGGCTGCAAAGGCTCCTCTTGCTTTAGACAATCTGGCGTTCACATCTTCCTCTGAGTTGCCATCACTCGTAATTTTACTCCCCAGATACACAAAGTCTTCCACTTCTTCAATGGCACTGTCATTGATGGTGACTGGGTTGTTTGTCTTTGCCTTTTGTCTTGTTTGAGTTGTCTAGCTTCTGGGTCTTCGTCTGTATGTCTTGGTGACGTTGCGCCAGTAGAGCAACATCATCTGCAAAGTCAAGATCCTCCAGCGTTTCTGTAAAGGTCCATTGAAGACCCCTGACTGCACCTTCAGTAGTTTTCCTCATAAGCCAGTCTATACACAGTAAAAATAGTAGAGGGGACAACATACATCCTTGCTTCACCCGTTTTAATCTCAAAGTTGTCGGTGAGTGATGTGCCGCAGATCACTTTTGCACTAAATCCTGTATACAACATCTTGATTAGCGAGGAAATCTTGTCTGGGATCCCATATTGGGCTAAAATCCTCCACAGTGCTGGCCTATTCACACCATCAAAGGCCTTTTGAAAATCTATGAAGTTAGCATAGACTGTAGCATTCCACTCGTGGCTCTGTTCACTTATCTGACGAAGCGCAAATATCGGGTCGGCACAGGACCTGAAACCCGCCTGATTTTTTCTCAGAAGCTGATCTATGCTAGCCGATATTCTGTTTAGGATCACTCTGCTTAAAATCTTGCATGTCACTGACAACAGCATTATTCCTCTCCAGTTGTTGCAGTCTGTAAGGTCCCCCTTCTTTGGCAGCTTGACAATGAGTCCCATCTTCCAATCATCTGGCGCTGTCTCAGAGATCCAGACTTTCCTTAGAATATTGGTTAGAAGTGTTGGAGTCTTGTTGTCCTCCGCTTTCAGTAACTCTGCTTGTACTCCATCTATTCCAGGTGCTTTTCCACTCTTGAGCTTCTTGATGGCAAGTCTGATCTCATGCACTGATGGTGGTTCTGTGTTAATGTCAAGTGGAACTTCTGCAGGTTGAATCTCTGCCTCAGTTGTAGGGTCCTCTCTGTTCAACACTCTTTCGAAGTGATCTTTTCAACATTTAAGCTTTGCTTCATCACTGGAGATGACTTCACCCTGCTGATTCCTTACTGGAGTATCTGTGGACGTAAATCCTCCTGTCAGGGTCTTGGTGATTTTATACAAAGTTCCCATATCCTGGTGTGCAGCTGCGTCTTCAGCCTCTGTGGCCAGATTGTCTATGTAATTCCTCTTGTCTAATTTTGCTTGTCTTTTGACACCTTTGTCAAGTGCTTTATAGTTATCTTTCAACTGTTGTTTAATACGTTCTGACTTTGCTTGTAACAGCTTCTTTTTAACTTCCTGTCTGCTCATTGATCGTTTCCCATGTCCATGCCGATATCCACTGTTCCTTTTTCCTCTTTGCTGTGCCTAGAATTCTTTTTCCTGCTCCTAGAATCGCCTGATTGAATGCATCTATATCCAATTCCTGTTGGTCAGTCAGAAGGTTAAATCTATTTCTAAGTTCAACTTGAAACTACGTTTGACCATTGGGTCCTTGAGCTTTGCAGCATCTAGGCGTGGATTCCTTTGTTCTCCCCTCTTTGCTTTTCTAAGCTTCAACTTCAGCTTGGCGAAGACAAGGGTGTGATCGCTGTTTACATCTGCTCCTCTCATTGCTCTGACATCTTGTAAGCTGCCTCTCCAGCGAGTAAGCAACATAATTTGTAAAATATGTTCCTTGTTGAAATGTATGTATGTTTATGTTTAAATGTATTTGTTTGCATGACGAGATATGTTTGTACGTATAAGTCATTAAAATTCTATTCTATTCTTAACCTAATATTTTCTAGATACAAAAAGTGTCATAATTTGCTCTAAATTTAATTCAAAGGGACTTGGGGTGTGACCTAACATTATGATCCTTAACACACTTAAAGAGTTTCAATCCATTCCTAATTGAAGTTAATGTAATACAAATTTGCACACAAAACCTTCATCAACATTTCTTTAGGTCCGCTTATCATAGATGGTAATTATAAGGAGCTTTATCATTAGGAAGCAAAGAGGATCAAATCAACATAATTAAAAACCAAACCCTAGGGCTGAAGTCATGGCGATAAGTTTTCTTTCTTAAAAAAAATAGACAGTGCTATATAACTCAACTCATCTAGGTACTTCTCTCATGACCCAACAAAATTAAATTTAAAATTAGATTGTTGGACTCTTAGTCATTGCATGATGATAGCATCTAACAAGTTGTAAAGTCCAAACCAAGAATCTCTGAGTGAATAATAAACTAGATCTTTGAAATTAAGGCAAATAAATATAAACATGCTGGTTATTCCACTTGTATTTAAACCCACATGGAGAGGGGCCTTAATCATTTAGTATATACAGGCATATCAATGGGTATCTATCAACCAGACTAAGTATTGATGTAAAAAACACATCAAGTAATTACTTGTCTTCAGCTGCACTCAGTTGTATCTTTGTTCCGTCGATCAAAGCAGACAAAGCTGCAAGGGCTCCCATTCTGCACTGTGAATAGAATTCAATTTACAGTTTACAATTTCAAAATCAAATCAAACAAAGGCAATGTCCTATTTAGCTTAAATAACAAGTGAATAAATGGATCATTATATTTGTTCAGGTATTGGACCTAACTATGTGCATTTTAATTCAAACACAGAAAGATCAAGATTTTCATCCTTAAGCAACCATACATCACAAAGCCTGTTTCCATGTGAAATCATATCAGGGTGAGAGGCTTTACGACCTGGGGTCTGTTTCATCAAATGTGCACTTAGCTAAGAGCTATTAAAATCACACTAACAACAGTTCCTATGTGTTTCATCAAACAAATGTAAGTGCTGAAAACAATTATAAGTTAGGAGCGAAATGAAAACACTTGCAACTATCTCATTTTTACCAAAATGACCGGCATTACATTAATCTTACCGCATTGTACCGCAATATTTGTTATCATATCCTTCCTTGTAAATGGTTTTATTTCAAAATTATTTGACATTCGAAACTTTGCATTTACTGTGAAAAATAATATTAAGGCATAACAAAGAAGAAATATACATAAACAAAATTGGTTGCATGATGATTTTCCAACACCGACCTTTAGAAAAATAATATTAAGGCATAACAAAGAGGAAAAATACATAAACGAAATTGGTTGCATAATGATTTTCCAACACCGACCTTTAGAAAAATAATATTAAGGCATAACAAAGAGGAAAAATACATAAACAAAATTGGTTGCATGATGATTTTCCAACACCGACCTTTAGAAAAATAATATTAAGGCATAACAAAGAGGAAAAATACATAAACAAAATTGGTTGCATGATGATTTTCCAACACCGACCCTTAGAAAAATAATATTAAGGCATCACAAAGAGGAAAAATACATAAACAAAATTGGTTGCATAATGATTTTCCAACACCGACCTTGATGAACATGAAAAGCCTGATCCCGATTTACCGTGAATTGACATTTGCAACTTGATAAGAGGTGAACGAGTATATATTGTTGCGCATCTCACTGTCTTAAATCGATAATGTGCATGTGCGAATACAATGAAACATGTTTTGTAAATCTAATTCATTTATGAACAGTACATATTTCTTGTTCTGAATGAAATCAAATCTTTCAAATCTTAGAAAAATGGCCACCATTCTTTGACATTATCGCACTTAAGAGAGCCATGGACCTCTCTTAGAGTTAAGGGCGTTTTCGCTTAAGAGAGAATTCGAACTTATGATTGTCAATGTAAAACAGGCCCCTGGTATCTATTGGTCTCTTTCCTTGTAAATTATATTAGGCTGAGAGGGTATATGACCTGATATCCAATGGTCTCTTTCTATGATTAAATAAGGGTGTTAGGTATGTGACCTGATATCCAATGGCCTCATTCTATAGTTATATATGGGTGTTAGGTATGTGACCTGATAACCAATGGCCTCATTCTATGCAAGATTATATCAGGCTGTGAGGGTATATATGCGTTGATATCTAAAAGGTCTCTTCCTATGATTATATAAGGGTGTTAGGTATATGACCTGATATCCGATGGCCTAATTCTATGTAAGATAATATCAGGGTGTGAGGGTATGTGACCTTATATCCAATGGTCTCTTTCTATGATTAAATAAGGGTGTTAGGTATGTGACCTAATATCCAATGGCCTCATTCTATGTAAGATTATATCAGGATGTCAGGGTATGTGGCCTGATATCCAATGGCCTCATTCTATGTAAGATTATATCAGGATGTCAGGGTATGTGGCCTGATATCCAATGGCCTCATTCGATGTTAGATTATATCAGGATGTCAGGGTTTATGACCTGATATCCAATAGCCTAATTCTATGTTAGATTAAATAAGGGTGTCATGGTTTATGACCTGATATCCAATGGCCTAATTCTATGTAAGACTATATAAGGGTGTCATGGTTTATGACCCGATATCCAATGGCCTAATTCTATGTTAGACTATATAAGGGTGGGAGGGTTTATGACCTGATATCCAAAGGCAAAATTATATGTAAGACTAACTAAGGTTGGGAGGGTTTATGACCTGATATTCAAAGGCCAAATTCTATGTAAGACTATATTAGGGTGGGAGGGTTTATGACCTGATATCCAATAGCCTAATTCTATGTGATATTATATCAGGATGTCAGGGTTAGTGACCTGATATCCAATGGCCTAATTCTATGTTAGATTATATCAGGATGTCAGGGTTTATGACCTGATATTCAATGGCCTAATTCTATGTGAGACTTTATCATGAGGTCAGGGTTTATGACCTGATATCCAAAAGCCTAATTCTATGTGAGATTATATCAGGATGTCAGGGTTAGTGACCTGATATCCAATGGCCTAATTCTATGTTAGATTATATCAGGATGTCGGGGTTTATGACCTGATATTCAATGGCCTAATTCTATGTGAGACTTTATCATGATGTCAGGGTTTATGACCTGATATCCAATGACCTAATTCTATGTGAGAATATATTCAGGTGTGAGGGTTTATGACCTAATATTCAATGGCCTAATACTATGTTAGATTATATCAGGATGTCAGGGTTTATGATCTGATATACCAGGGTCATATATTTTTATAGGGTCATTACATATTTTGTAATACACCTAATGATACCCTAGTTACATCAGATGAATTCGGATTCTGAATATATTGGGAAACATCGATCCATCAGTATTTCATGCATACTTAAATGAGGGCTAGCCCCCTCCACCCCACCCCCCCTACACACACACACACACACACACACAAACATAAAGCTTTGTTTTACATCTTTACTATATGCTAATAACTGTCTTACACATTCTTGACTTGTTTACTATGGAAACAACATTATTTTTGTCTTTTTAATACAAAGAAGTTCTAAATGAATGAAAGGGAATTTCTTTGATGTTATACACTACCTTTGATGATATACAATACCTTTGGTGATGGATCTTTCAACACGATTGTAAACAAACTCCCTCCACTCAATTCCACTGAGCTACTTTGCCCCTGGGGGATAAAGGATGCCCAGTATCCAAACATCAACTTCTTATCTGTGCTCTATTAGAATAAAATAAAGTCAACATTCTTTTTATCTTTTCCAAATCATTTATTTCAAACTACATTCATGTAGGCAATACATTACCTTTGACCTAAACAGATTTTACATTTGCAAATAATCCACACCAAACAAAACAAAATCATGGCCTTTAAAAATATCTAATTGTAAACACTGTAGGCCACTCTCACTTCATTTCTAACCAAAATGGGATATATATAAAAATCATGTTGACTTTGTTCAACTCAACTTATTTGAACAAATTTTGTATGTGGGCAAGTATATTTTACAGAATACATTAAAAAGGGAAGTAATTTACACATTTTTTATCTAATAATCATCATATGTTATCTCCTTTAGACCATTATCATGATTTCTAAGTTTCTCTAATAACATTTAATATGATAAACTTGCAAGCCACTTGAATGAAGCCATTTCATTTTATCCAAAGGACATAATTTGAGCTATTTTAAAAGAATATGAAAGCCAAAGGTAATACAGTTTCAAACAAAAAGATATCTTAAGATTACAATCTTAATCTCCCTTTATGGCCATTGACAAAATCAATAATCAGAATGAAACTTTTGAACAACTTTTGTAAAGGACCTGCCAAAGGATGGTAAACCTTTAAGAAGGAAAATTTGACATTGACAGATTGATAGATGATGTCATCAACCACACAATTATCCTTTAAGCTCACTTTAGGCATGAAGTTCTCTATTGAGCTGAGAAAGCTTATATGTAAGAAAGCATTGTTTACCTTTGCTATCCAATATAGACAGCTGAGGGCCCATTGTCTCACTTTAGTAGAGCTTGATCTTACACGGGACAATTGACCTCCTTCTGTATCAGACCATTCTGAATCTGAACTACTTGCTACTGGCCAGGGTTGGGAACAAGAAGTCATTCCAGGATCTTGGCCTGTAGTCTCAACCACTTGAGACAGAATAGAGTCTGATGAATGTGCAACCTCTACATCTGATAATGGCTGGGCTTCTTTGTGTTTATCACTTTTCTTCTTGGTTTTCTTTTTGGTTTTCTTTGGAGCTTGGAATAAACCAAAAAAAAAACTAATTAATTTTCCTCGTAAAATCTTATTCAAATAAAGGGACTATCTCCCATTTAGTGTTTTAAGAGTAACAAGGGTTATAAATATGATTAAAAGGATTTTCAGCACAAAACATCTAAACCTGTGTTTTCATTCAAAGAAAGCAAAACAAGCCTTTTTGCCTTCCAGCACTTTCATTGAAAACTCCCTTTACAAAAAGTGTTTTGAAATCGCTCTCTGACTCAGCCTGGTTCTATAGCACTATTACCCATTTCAATTACCTTCAATGAAAAATAGATCATTATATACAAAATAAACCATTAAAATATATAACGAATTCAAATTCAAAATTTTATTGTATAAGGCCACCGACCCATACACAAAAATGAAACATAAATATAATACATTTTATACAGATATACATGTGTAAGAGGCTAAAAGAATATAACAGATGTAACAAAATCTACAAGATAAATGTGCAATATCTTTTACGGACAGTTAGGAATGGGATAAAGATGGATATCAATTATTTAGTTTTATCTAAACATATAAATATATGAAGATTGTTGTAAGAGTTTTATCTAAACATATAAATATATGAAGATTGTTGTAAGAGTTTTATCTAAACATATAAATATATGAAGATTGTTGTAAGAGTTTTATCTAAACATATAAATATATGAAGATTGTTGTAAGAGTTTTATCTAAACATTCTCCTTTAGAAATGAAAGCTGAAAATGTCATGAGCTGAAAATTTTGGAACATTTCTGCTGAATCTCTTCTCTGAATAGATGGCATCAATATTCTTTAGTTCTCTAAAATATCTACAGAATTTATTTTCTGACAAAATTGACCCTGCTATAGAAGAGATTCAGTATTCTAGTTTTGTTTAATTGACCCAGTGACATATGTTAAAACCAGCAATGACCTGAAGCAAACAAAAATAAGGCTGATATATATGTTGGTAAAAAATTTGGTACTTTTAAGTAGGGCATTAAAAATTGATGCAACCCTTAAACATCCTGATATCCTCATTTTGTTGAGGTTTCAACAGCCTCAGGCTGAAAAAAGAAAGATAAACAAGTTCAGAGATGGACACCAAAGTACTAATATCTTACCCCTGTTTAGTAAATATATGGCTACTTACCACCTTTCTCTGTGTTTTCTTTTTCAGGCACTGCGCTATCACACATCTTACCCAATTTCGGAGTTTCTTGTTTGGTTAACTGGGATGGATACAAACGTTGAGGTATTTCGAATGGTTGACTGTAAAGACCATAGAACATATAGGCCTGAAATATGAAAAGATTTGTTACAAAATCACTTACACAGGACTCAGAACAACAATATGTATCTTTGGGAAAGATAAACAAGCTAAAACACCTCTTCAGTAGCCTTCTTGGACCATACCATGAAAGGAAAGCCACAGATTTCACCCACAACAAAACTTATATGCCTCTTCTGTAGCCATCTTGGACCGTACCATGAAAGGAAAGCCACAGATTTCACCCACAACAAAACTTATATGCCTCTTCAGTAGCCATCTTGGACCATACCATGAAAGGAAAGCCACAGATTTCACCCACAACAAAACTTATATGCCTCTTCAGTAGCCATCTTGGACCATACCATGAAAGGAAAGCCACAGATTTCACCCACAACAAAACTTATATGCCTCTTCAGTAGCCATCTTGGACCATACCATGAAAGGAAAGCCACAGATTTCACCCACAACACAACTTATATGCCTCTTCTGTAGCCATCTTGGATCATACCATGAAAGGAAAGCCACAGATTTCACCCACAACACAACTTATATGCCTCTTCAGTAGCCATCTTGGACCATACCATGAAAGGAAAGCCACAGATTTCACCCACAACAAAACTTATATGCCTCTTCAGTAGCCATCTTGGACCGTACCATGAAAGGAAAGCCACAGATTTCACCCACAACAAAACTTATATGCCTCTTCAGTAGCCATCTTGGACCATACCATGAAAGGAAAGCCACAGATTTCACCTACAACAAAACTTATATGCCTCTTCAGTAGCCATCTTGGACCATACCATGAAAGGAAAGCCACAGATTTCACCCACAACAAAACTTATATGCCTCTTCAGTAGCCATCTTGGACCATATACCATGAAAGGAAAGCCACAGATTTCACCCACAACACAACTTATATGCCTCTTCAGTAGCCATCTTGGACCGTACACTGAAAGGAAAGCCACAGATTTCACCTACAACAAAACTTATATGCCTCTTCAGTAGCCATTTTGGACCATACCATGAAAGGAAAGCCACAGATTTCACCCACAACAAAACTTATATGCCTCTTCAGTAGCCATCTTGAACCTTACCATGAAAGGAAAGCCACAGATTTCACCAACAACAAAACTTATATGCCTCTTCAGTAGCCATCTTGAACCTTACCATGAAAGGAAAGCCACAGATTTCACCCACAACAAAACTTATATGCCTCTTCAGTAGCCATCTTGAACCTTACCATGAGAGGAAAGCCACAGATTTCACCAACAACAAAACTTATATGCCTCTTCAGTAGCCATCTTGGACCATACCATGAAAGGAATGCCACAGGTTTCACCCACAACAAAACTTATATGCCTCTCCTGTAGCCATCTTGGACCATACCATGAAAGGAAAGCCACAGATTTCACCCACAACAAAACTTATATGCCTCTTCAGTAGCCATCTTGGACCATACCATGAAAGGAAAGCCACAGATTTCACCTACAACAAAACTTATATGCCTCTTCAGTAGCCATCTTGGACCATACCATGAAAGGAAAGCCACAGGTTTCACCCACAACAAAACTTATATGCCTCTCCTGTAGCCATCTTGGACCATACCATGAAAGGAAAGCCACAGATTTCACCCACAACAAAACTTATATGCCTCTTCAGTAGCCATCTTGGACCATACCATGAAAGGAAAGCCACAGATTTCACCTACAACAAAACTTATATGCCTCTTCAGTAGCCATCTTGGATCCATACCATGAAAGGAAAGCCACAGATTTCACCTACAACAAAACTTATATGCCTCTTCAGTAGCCATCTTGACCTACCATGAAAGGAAAGCCACAGATTTCACCCACAACAAAACTTATATGCCTCTTCAGTAGCCATCTTGGACCATACCATGAAAGGAAAGCCACAGATTTCACCCACAACAAAACTTATATGCCTCTTCAGTAGCCATCTTGGACCATACCATGAAAGGAAAGCCACAGATTTCACCCACAACAAAACTTATATGCCTCTTCAGTAGCCATCTTGGACCATACCATGAAAGGAAAGCCACAGATTTCACCCACAACAAAACTTATATGCCTCTTCAGTAGCCATCTTGGACCATACCATGAAAGGAAAGCCACAGATTTCACCTACAACAAAACTTATATGCCTCTTCAGTAGCCATCTTGAACCTTACCATGAAGGAAAGCCACAGATTTCACCCACAACAAAACTTATATGCCTCTTCAGTAGCCATCTTGGACCATACCATGAAAGGAAAGCCACAGATTTCACCCACAACAAAACTTATATGCCTCTTCAGTAGCCATCTTGGACCATACCATGAAAGGAAAGCCACAGATTTCACCCACAACAAAACTTATATGCCTCTTCAGTAGCCATCTTGGATCATACCATGAAAGGAAAGCCACAGATTTCACCCACAACAAAACTTATATGCCTCTTCAGTAGCCATCTTGGACCATACCATGAAAGGAAAGCCACAGATTTCACCCACAACAAAACTTATATGCCTCTTCAGTAGCCATCTTGAACCTTACCATGAAAGGAAAGCCACAGATTTCACCTACAACAAAACTTATATGCCTCTTCAGTAGCCATCTTGGACCATACCATGAAAGGAAAGCCACAGAGTTCACCTACAACAAAACTTATATGCCTCTTCAGTAGCCATCTTGGACCATACCATGAAAGGAAAGCCACAGATTTCACCCACAACAAAACTTATATGCCTCTTCAGTAGCCATCTTGGACCATACCATGAAAGGAAAGCCACAGATTTCACCCACAACAAAACTTATATGCCTCTTCAGTAGCCATCTTGGACCATACCATGAAAGGAAAGCCACAGATTTCACCTACAACAAAACTTATATGCCTCTTCAGTAGCCATCTTGGACCATACCATGAAAGGAAAGCCACAGATTTCCCTACAACAAAACTTATATGCCTCTTCATAGCCATCTTGGATCATACCATGAAAGGAAAGCCACAGATTTCACCCACAACAAAACTTATATGCCTCTTCAGTAGCCATCTTGGACCATACTATGAAAGGAAAGCCACAGATTTCACCCACAACAAAACTTATATGCCTCTTCAGTAGCCATCTTGGACCTACCATGAAAGGAAAGCCACAGATTTCACCCACAACAAAACTTATATGCCTCTTCAGTAGCCATCTTGGACCATACCATGAAAGGAAAGCCACAGATTTCACCCACAACAAAACTTATATGCCTCTTCAGTAGCCATCTTGGACCATACCATGAAAGGAAAGCCACAGATTTCACCCACAACAAAACTTATATGCCTCTTCAGTAGCCATCTTGGACCATACCATGAAAGGAAAGCCACAGATTTCACCCACAACAAAACTTATATGCCTCTTCAGTAGCCATCTTGAACCTTACCATGAATGGAAAGCCACAGATTTCACCTAAAACAAAACTTATATGCCTCTTCAGTAGCCATCTTGGATCATACCATGAATGGAAAGTCACAGATTTCACCCACAACAAAACTTATATGCCTCTTCAGTAGCCATCTTGGACCATACCATGAATGGAAAGCCACAGATTTCACCTACAACAAAACTTATATGCCTCTTCAGTAGCCATCTTGGACCTTACCATGAAAGGAAAGCCACAGATTTCACCCACAACAAAACTTATATGCCTCTTCAGTAGCCATCTTGGACCATACCATGAAAGGAAAGCCACAGATTTCACCCACAACAAAACTTATATGCCTCTGCAGTAGCCATCTTGGACCATACCATGAAAGGAAAGCCACAGATTTCACCCACAACAAAACTTATATGCCTCTTCAGTAGCCATCTTGAACCTTACCATGAATGGAAAGCCACAGATTTCACCTAAAACAAAACTTATATGCCTCTTCAGTAGCCATCTTGGATCATACCATGAATGGAAAGTCACAGATTTCACCCACAACAAAACTTATATGCCTCTTCAGTAGCCATCTTGGACCATACCATGAAAGGAAAGTCACAGATTTCACCCACAACAAAACTTATATGCCTCTTCAGTAGCCATCTTGGACCATACCATGAATGGAAAGCCACAGATTTCACCTACAACAAAACTTATATGCCTCTTCAGTAGCCATCTTGGACCTTACCATGAAAGGAAAGCCACAGATTTCACCTACAACAAAACTTATATGCCTCTTCAGTAGCCATCTTGAACCATACCATGAAAGGAAAGCCACAGATTTCACCTACAACAAAACTTATATGCCTCTTCAGTAGCCATCTTGAACCATACCATGAAAGGAAAGCCACAGATTTCACCCACAACAAAACTTATATGCCTCTTCAGTAGCCATCTTGAACCTTACCATGAAAGGTAAGCCACAGATTTCACCCACAACAAAACTTATATGCCTCTTCAGTAGCCATCTTGAACCTTACCATGAAAGGTAAGCCACAGATTTCACCCACAACAAAAGTTATATGCCTCTTAAGTAGCCATCTTGAACCTTACCATGAAAGGAAAGCCACAGATTTCACCTACAACAAAAGTTATATGCCTCTTAAGTAGCCATCTTGAACCTTACCATGAAAGGAAAGCCACAGATTTCACCTACAACAAAACTTATATGCCTCTTCAGTAGCCATCTTGGACCATACCATGAAAAGGAAAGCCACAGATTTCACCCACAACAAAACTTATATGCCTCTTCAGTAGCCATCTTGAACCTTACCATGAAAGGAAAGCCACAGATTTCACCCACAACAAAACTTATATGCCTCTTCAGTAGCCATCTTGAACCTTACCATGAAAGGAAAGCCACAGATTTCACCCACAACAAAACTTATATGCCTCTTCAGTAGCCATCTTGAACCTACCATGAAAGGAAAGCCACAGATTTCACCCACAACAAAACTTATATGCCTCTTCAGTAGCCATCTTGAACCTTACCATGAAAGGAAAGCCACAGATTTCACCCACAACAAAACTTATATGCCTCTTCAGTAGCCATCTTGGACCTTACCATGAAAGGAAAGCCACAGATTTCACCCACAACAAAACTTATATGCCTCTTCAGTAGCCATCTTGAACCTTACCATGAAAGGAAAGCCACAGATTTCACCTACAACAAAAACTTATATGCCTCTTCAGTAGCCATCTTGCCCATGAATGGAAAGCCACAGATTTCACCACAACAAAACTTATATGCCGCTTCAGTAGCCATCTTGGACCATACCATGAAAGGAAAGCCACAGATTTCACCCACAACAAAACTTATATGCCTCTTCAGTAGCCATCTTGAACCTTACCATGAAAGGAAAGCCACAGATTTCACCCACAACAAAACTTATATGCCTCTTCAGTAGCCATCTTGAACCTTACCATGAATGGAAAGCCACAGATTTCACCCACAACAAAACTTATATGCCTCTTCAGTAGCCATCTTGGACCATACCATGAATGGAAAGCCACAGATTTCACCCACAACAAAACTTATATGCCTCTTCAGTAGCCATCTTGGACCATACCATGAATGGAAAGCCACAGATTTCACCTACAACAAAACTTATATGCCTCTTCAGTAGCCATCTTGGACCTTACCATGAAAGGAAAGCCACAGATTTCACCTACAACAAAACTTATATGCCTCTTCAGTAGCCATCTTGGACCTTACCATGAAGGAAAGCCACAGATTTCACCCACAACAAAACTTATATGCCTCTTCAGTAGCCATCTTGGACCTTACCATGAAAGGAAAGCCACAGATTTCACCTACAACAAAACTTATATGCCTCTTCAGTAGCCATCTTGGACCTTACCATGAAAGGAAAGCCACAGATTTCACCCACAACAAAACTTATATGCCTCTTCAGTAGCCATCTTGAACCATACCATGAAAGGAAAGCCACAGATTTCACCTACAACAAAACTTATATGCCTCTTCAGTAGCCATCCATTGGAAAGCCACAGATTTCACCATGAAGCCATCTTGAACCTTACCATGAAAGGAAAGCCACAGATTTCACCCACAACAAAACTTATATGCCTCTTCAGTAGCCATCTTGAACCTTACCATGAAAGGTAAGCCACAGATTTCACCCACAACAAAAGTTATATGCCTCTTAAGTAGCCATCTTGAACCTTACCATGAAAGGAAAGCCACAGATTTCACCTACAACAAAAGTTATATGCCTCTTAAGTAGCCATCTTGAACCTTACCATGAAAGGAAAGCCACAGATTTCACCCACAACAAAACTTATATGCCTCTTCAGTAGCCATCTTGAACCTTACCATGAAAGGAAAGCCACAGATTTCACCCACAACAAAACTTATATGCCTCTTCAGTAGCCATCTTGAACCTTACCATGAAAGGAAAGCCACAGATTTCACCCACAACAAAACTTATATGCCTCTTCAGTAGCCATCTTGAACCTTACCATGAAAGGAAAGCCACAGATTTCACCCACAACAAAACTTATATGCCTCTTCAGTAGCCATCTTGAACCTTACCATGAAAGGAAAGCCACAGATTTCACCCACAACAAAACTTATATGCCTCTTCAGTAGCCATCTTGAACCTTACCATGAAAGGAAAGCCACAGATTTCACCCACAACAAAAACTTATAAGCCTCTTCAGTAGCCATCTTGGACCTTTCCATGAAAGGAAAGCCACAGATTTCACCCACAACAAAACTTATATGCCTCTTCAGTAGCCATCTTGAACCTTACCATGAAAGGAAAGCCACAGATTTCACCCACAACAAAACTTATATGCCTCTTCAGTAGCCATCTTGAACCTTACCATGAAAGGAAAGCCACAGATTTCACCCACAACAAAACTTATATGCCTCTTCAGTAGCCATCTTGAACCTTACCATGAAAGGAAAGCCACAGATTTCACCCACAACAAAACTTATATGCCTCTTCTGTAGCCATCTTGGACCATACCATGAAAGGAAAGCCACAGATTTCACCCACAACAAAACTTATATGCCTCTTCAGTAGCCATCTTGAACCTTACCATGAAAGGAAAGCCACAGATTTCACCCACAACAAAAACTTATAAGCCTCTTCAGTAGCCATCTTGGATCATACCATGAAAGGAAAGCCACAGATTTCACCCACAACAAAAACTTATATGCCTCTTCAGTAGCCATCTTGGATCATACCATGAAAGGAAAGCCACAGATTTCACCCACAACAAAAACTTATAAGCCTCTTCAGTAGCCATCTTGAACCTTACCATGAAAGGGATGTCACAGATTTCACCCACAATGTTTTTTCAGGACATTTTTGATACAGAAGACTACACCCTTTAATCTAAATGAAATCCGTCCATAATGCAATGTGCTTATTTGTTCAGTAAGTTTGGAGAGGGATAAAGGCCAGTGACCAATAATTTCTTTCTGAAACATGAAGATGTGCATAAAACTTAAAAGCTAGAATTTCAGATTACAGAAACTGGTGTAATATACTTCAAATCAATAGCAGAGTTATTGTACTTGGTCAGTAACCTCAATTAATAATTAGTCAGTGAGTAAAGATTAAAGCAATTCCCTGCTATAGTTGTTGAAATACAAACTTACATGTAAAAACTTACAATGATTTTTTGTAACAAAGGGGGACATGATTTGCTAAAAGTAACACCAAGAGTTCTGGAACTCAATAAAGGACCTTACATAATGACCCTCAACAAAGGTGTGAAGTTTCAGCCCATTCCCTACCGTAGTTAATGAGGTACAAACTTGCATGTAAAATCTAATAAAGGCAACAGATCCTAAATTGAATGATATAGAGGAAAGATTCACATAGAGATTTATCAGCCAAAAGAGTTTCACTTTGATAACAATGATAGTTTTTGTGTTATGCTCAAGTCATAACTTAAGCGCACAAACAGAAAAAGAGGCTGTATTGGGAGCTAAATAAAACCAGTAATGGGTTGCATGATTGCTTTGTACTGTAACCCAAAAGCAAGGATTTTACAACAACATAATTAGTATTCAATAAAAGGTTTCTATCATTAAACAGTATTACCCTTATTGCCGCCAGCAACACTCCAAGATTATCATGTGGTAAAACCCTGATCACTTGTAATATGTTCTGCAGGCCTCTTAGACAGCTGATCAAAATCTGTAATAAAAAAAATATTAATGAGAACAATATATAAAGAAGAGCTGTCTATAAGACAGTCTGCTCGACTATTCAGTAATATTTGAGGGGATATAGGTCATTGGACAATAATTTGTTTCTGAAATATGAAGATGCACATAAAGCTTAAAACTAGATTTTCTGAGTACAGAAACTGGTATCATTTGTTCAAATCAATAGTAAAGTTATTGCATGTGGACAGTTGCCTTACATTATGACCCTTAGTCCATAGTATTTCATGAGAAACAAACTTACATGTCAAATTTTAAACAAGATTTTCTGACTACAAAAAGGCCGTAATTTATTCAAAATCAAAAAGGATCAAACGTCAGTTAAGAGATTTTGTCAGTGACCTTAGACTATGATCCAAAACACACCAACCAAGTTTCAATCAATTTCAAAAGTTATTTTGAGAAACAAACTTGCATATGAAACTTTAACCAAGTACAAAAAAGGCCCTAATTTACTTAAAAATAAAATGAGAATTAAGAAATTTTGTCCTTGACCAAAGATTATGATCCAAAACACATGTGTGAAGTTTCAATCCATTCCTCTAATCCTTAACGGTATAAAGCGCCTTGTAGGTGACTGTAAGAAACCCAACTAGTCGCATTACCTACGAAGGTATAAAAAAAACAGCACAAGGACGCTGTATAGACGACCATATAGAACACCACCAGGGGTCTGTAAATTTGATTAAACTTTAAGCCTTAATTCAAACATGAAAACCATCATCACATTTACCAAATTACATTTTCCTCGTAAGTAGGTATGTTTCCTTTCTTCACTTATGATGAAATCAAGGAAGGGATCACATAATAAACTTTTGCTCTAGAGAGAATCTTTTGATAATGGTCAGACGACACCCTTCTGAAAAAGGATGCTTCCAAATTGAGATGAAGTGTAATCAAATTACCAACCCAATAAATGAGAGGCCTTCAATATCCGGTCATGAAGATCAAAACAATGCCAATTTGTAAAGATTTGATAAAAACTTCCTGCAAATCTTATACATGGTTCACACCAACGGCGCTTTGATGGCGCTTAAAAGCGGCGTGGAAAGCGGCACCAAAGCGTAACAATTCTTTATTAAAGCGTCAGTGTCGTAATAGATTGTGGGAAAGCTTGAAGTAAATTGGAACATTCTGTTTAAAACTGTTTAAAAATTTGGTCGCTCTGTCACGGTTTGATTAAAGCGCCATGAGCGTATCAAAGCTTAACAAAGCGTAGTTATGCTCAGAAAAGCTTGACTCAAAGCGTAGGAAAGCTTGACAGAGCTTGGTGCAAAGCGGGAACCCTAGCCTTCACAGTCTGTCACCACTTGGCATGCTTCATTAAGATGTCTCAAGATTTGCTACAATATGGCATGAAGATCTAACACGAGGTCAGATGCTTTCATCCAGATCTGACATGCTTTGTTAAGTTTCGTTACATTTTCGTGAGGGATTCGCAGGCTCCTCACAAATTGATACGATTAGAATAAGGACTGGCACGTTTTGTAAGGCTTTGTTACGATTGGCAAGCTTCCTAACGCTCGCCTAAGATACCCACACTGTGTCTCCATCCCTTAAAATGGCACTGTGACTTGAGTATCACTCATTGCATACTTTCCAGATGAACAAAAAGTATTCTGAACATCTATTAAGGACATGTTCTACAGTTTTATAAGAAAATAATCCTTTCATAGAATTTTCTAAAATTTTTGATATGTAATTCAAAATTCTATTGTCAATTCAAAAATGAAAAGAAAAATGCAGATCGACGAGTTAGTTTTTTTGTTAAATGGCAGTTTCCATGGTAATTAACAGTTTGGGGGCAAAAAGGTCAAAATGACCATACCATCTTCAAAGGTAATAAAATAATTTCTGGAATGTTTATTAACACAAAAGATATGAATTCATATATTCAATACGTTATAGTTCAATGTTTTTTTCAAATTTTTAGAATCTGAACAATTTTTGTGATCCAAATCAGTTTTTCAAATTTTTGTATTCGTCAGAAAACAATGAAAATTGATGGGGATATTACAAATAAAATAAAGATATTTAAAAATTCCTTTCAGAGAATTTTCTTATTTTTCAGTATGTGAGGTAAAACTTAATCTTGAAATACTAAATGCCAAATAAATATATGTTGACGAGTTAGTTTTTCTGTAAAATGACAATTTCCATGGTAACCGTATTTGAAAAACATTTATAAAAACGATTAAAATAACTTTAAACTTGAAAAATAGAACCTAGGGGCTTAATTTGCATGAGAAATATTTAATAATGTTAATAACCTTTTGAAGTTGCATGGATTATATGATTAATCTTTGTAAAAAATTGCATACAGTAAATTTCATCCGATTAAAAAGTTTATCCGACTACTATGCAAGAACCTCTTCGGTAACAGATTATTATCTCCCTTGGATGCGCAGATGAAGTGGGCAGATAAAACTACCGAGAATGTCCTTAAAACACAAAGGTTGGATCCCAAGAGGTATAGATGCAGTAAAGAAGAACCGGAGAGTGACAGAGGCCAGGTGGCTGAAACGCAAAGGTCTCCAACACCACCGACATGCTTGTGGTTCCAGATCCAGAACAGCCACAGGCTCACACAGCAGGGGAGAATCTCACAATAATCACACCAGTTCCAGCAGCAGACGCCCGCAAAAAGCGTAGGAAAAAACCATATCACTCTGCAAAACTAACACAGACGCAAACAGAACTTCTATTGACTGGCTAAAAGACAATCCCTCCATCTTTTCAAAGAGAATGGCAGATTATAAAGATCCCAATAACAAAGAGAACCTATGGGAGGACCAAGCTGCTGACATGGGTGTTGAAGTAGCAGCCTTCAAAACCATTTACAAGTTCAATCGTATCCAGATGAGCCGCCTCAAGAGGACTGTGGGGACGTCGGTGAGGTAGGTGAGACAGTGGAGGAACTGTCGGCCACGTACAACTGGGTGTGAGAGAAGGTTTCCTTTCTCAAATACCACATTGAAACTGTGCAACGCAGAAACATGGTGAGCATCCGTGGTAGAGGGAGAGGAAACATCAGTATCAGTCACAGCTACTGGATCAGCAGTACACCCACCAATAGCATTTATCATCCAGTCAGACTATGGATTAGAGTCGAAGCGAACTCTGATGGACTTAACATCTGGCAAGAAAGGTCCCACTGCCTTGGCCATTAAATGAAAGAGGATCTGTCACAGCGTGCTGAGGAAATTGAACAGGACACACAAATCAAGCTCATGAACGTGCTTCACCAGGACAGAGGCGAGCTGACACAGGGTGCTTGTTGTAAGTATGCTGCTTCTGGATGGCTTGTGCCACTCTCTCCAAGATAGCATTGAACACATCAGGGGTCAATCTGCTGTCTTCTTTCTTCTGTAAGTCATGGTCTTGTCCAGTAGCTCCTGGTAAATTGTTTTTCTCGCTTCTACTGGTAGTCCAACCTCCCCTTGTCTTTGCTATTCTTCCTCCCTCTCTTCCGCCTCAAGGGTTACGATGACGTTATACAAAAGGGAGACAAGCATCGTGTCTTCTTCAGATAGATCATGCTCTGGTACATCTAGAACTTCTGGATCTTGTTGTTTTGTCATCGTATTCTAGCATCAAAGATGCAACGATTTTGAAGATCTGCTGCATCTTAACATAGGCTCTGAATTAAAAGCTGCATGCAATCGGCAATCTCCCCATTTTCCAATGCCTAATAGAGCGTAAAATCCCCAACAAAGCTTAATAATCATATCAGAGCCTGATTTAAAGCGTCATGATCGCATCAAAGCGTAATGAAGCGTCATAAAGCTTATCAAAGCTTGAGAAATCCTGGTCAAAGCGTGAAGAACCGTAAAAAGTCGTGAAATAATTTGTCACTCAAAGCAGCAACAAATTCGTATCAGAGCAAATCAGAGCTTATTAAAGCCTATCACAGCGTAAGAGGTCTTAATATTTATGGAAAAGTAAACAAAAATGATGGAGCATTGCCCGCTGATTTAAAAAGTGTCATTCGCCGTGGGTGTGAACTAGGCATTAAGGAACTGTAACCTTTCCAAAAAATACTATCCAATAAGAAAGAGCTATGGAACGCAACCCGTAAAGAAAATAATAATACGGAGCTGTGACTTTTCATTGTTTTAAAGGAACTCTCTCAGAGATGGAGATTTTAACTTTTGAAATAAATTGTCTTCTACCTAAAAAATAACAACAAACATTTCTGAAGTAACATAGAACTAGATTATTGACAGCTTCCCAACCCTGCTCATAATTTTACCAATAAGATCTAGAACATTCAAATCGCAGATATCTAAGGGCGTTTAAATGGGTTTATTTTGTAAACAATAATTTTAGATACCATCGTCATATGAGTCTTCGGAAAAACCCATTTTCCGCGCATGTGCATGGACGTGGAATGTGAGAATTAGAGAAAGAAATAGCTTATATCTCGAGTCAAGGTATGTTTCTTTTAACAAAATTCCCTCATATTGATAATAAAACAGAACAATAAATCAAAGGATTTCTGAGACAGAACAACTTTCAACTAAGTATAATTAATATCACAACATTCAGTTTTATTGTTTTGTAACGAACCAAGCAAATGGACCTCTCAGACACAAACACATCAGATCATTGAAAAACACTGTGGTTCACTGAGCGGTTGTGTTGTGTATATATATATACCAGCATGTTCTCTCAAACAATGCATTAGGTTTCTAATTTGCATAAATGTTCAACAAATGTTACAGTTTGTCGAACTTTCTACACCTACATCTTCATAGGTATGTATCACTTAATAAATAAAATCCATCAACTTATAGGAAATGTTGTTCTTGTTGTCTTTTAAACTTTGTAAAAATCTATCAGATTAATGGAAATTACATTAACAGAACCCCAATTAATCACAGTTGATCCTGAGCAAATAGGTATAGAGAGAGACAGATTATACGTTAATGGTCCTCAATAATCGGATGGATTATAGCAATGCTGTCACTGATAAGCCTTATCTTAAAGGGTTAAGTAGTTTATGAGAAACAATCTTGCATGTAAATCTTTAAGAAAGATTTTCTAAGAACAAAAAAGGCCATAATTTATGTAAAATTGGAAGAAAAGTAAAGGCATGTAAATCTTTAACAAAGATTTTCTAAGAACAAAAAAGGCCATAATTTATGTAAAATTGGAAGCAAAGTCGATGGATTTCATCAGTGACCTAACTGACCTTAGATTATGATCCATAGCATATATGTGAAATTCAGTCCATTCCCAAAAGTAACAAACTTGCATGTAAATCTTGAACAAAACATTTTATGGCACAAAAAGGCCATTATTTACTTGTAATCAAAATCAGAGTTAATGGATGTTGTTCACATAATTTATGTGAAGTTTCTATCTGACCACTGCAACTGTTGTTGAGATAGAAACTTGCATGTAAAACTTTCAGTACTAAACAGACCATAAAATGCATAAAATCAATGGTAGTTATTGGACTTGGCAAAGGACCTTATGGTACATTATAACCCCAAACACATGTGCCAAGTTTCAATCAATACCCTAAAATAGTTTCTATCTGACCACTGCAACTGTTGTTGAGATAAGAAATTTGCATGTAAAACTTTTAGTACAAAACAGACCATAAAATGCATAAAATCAATGGTAGTTATTGGACTTGGCAAAGGACCTTATGGTACATTATAACCCCAAACACATGTGCCAAGTTTCAATCAATACCCTAAAATAGTTTCTATCTGACCACTGCAACTGTTGTTGAGATAGAAATTTGCATGTAAAACTTTTAGTACAAAACAGACCATAAAATGCATAAAATCAATGAGAGTTATTGGACTTGGCAAAGGACCTTATGGTACATTATAACCCCAAACACATGTGCCAAGTTTCAATCAATACCCTTAAATAGTTGCACAAAATACTTTATCCAAGATTTACCAAGTAAAAAAAAGTCAGAATTTGCTTAAAGATGCTCTCTCAGAGATGTGTGTATTTGGAGTAACAAACGTCAAAAAAATTGGTATTGACAATCCGTGTCACTAAACCAAAGACCTATTTCCATTTTTATACTAATCAGTAGCTCAAAGCCTGTGTTTTCGTTGATTAACGTTAAGTGAGTCGTCGCGTTTGTCTGATCTTCTTTGGGAAAGCTGTTTTATAAATAACTGGGGGAACTCTTCTTCCCGCGCTTTGCTTCTGTTATGTGACAACTAAAAATAAATATCATATCAATTACCTCCCTTTAATTATTAATTTTCACATTGAATTTGAAATTACATGAATAAAGTTTGCAAATAAAAATCCTTTTCAGGAAAACGTTTATAGTATGAAATTTGATTTAAAATGGCATTTGATCAATTTAGATTTTAATCTTGTTACCCTGACAATACCTGTGGTTTATCCTTCTGGGTAGGATATCTTTACATCCTATGTATAGATAATGCTTATTTTTTCATCCACTTTGATCTTGCTCACCGAAATGCAAACCCATAGGTGGTGATGGTAAACTGACATTTTAATATGATTATATCTAATTAAGCAAGAATTAACTTATTAATATTTATGCCGTTTGTTTTCTTCCTCACTCGAACCATTTTCTCTTGACGGAAATGATGTACCTGTCCATGTTCATGCATTTAAAAAGGTTTTTCCGAAGACCCATGTGACAATGCTATCTAAAATTACCGCCTTTTACTCTAAATTAAGACGTTGTTTACAAAATAAACCCATTTAAACACCCTTAGATATCTGCGATTTTAATGTCCTAGGTCTTATTGGTAAAGTTATGAGCAGGGTTGGGAAGCTGTCAATAATCTAGTTCTATGTTACTTCAGAAATCTTTATTGGTCTTTTAAGGGTAGAAGAAGATTTATTTAGAAAATTTAAAAATCTTCATTTCTGAGAGAGTCAGAACCAGAGTAGAGTTTCAGCCCATTTCATATAGTAGTTAATGAGATACAAACTTGTATCAAAAAACTTTACAAAGGTGTCACGTCTAGTAGTCTAGTCTGTTAACGCAACATTTTACCGAGATGTTTTTCTTCCGGACTAAAGCAACAAATTTTGCACACAGTAACTTGACAACATCCTCATCAATTTGCACCAACTGTGCCCGACTTCAGTGACCTATTTCGGTTTTTAACGCATTATCAAAATTCGGATAGATGTACTGTCCGAATACCTTTCCTTTGATACTTAAGGTTTTATGACGTGTGCTAAAATTACATGACGTAATAAGTTTTCAGTGCAATTTACGCTACCATTTCGTACGAGGGCCGTTTAATAAGTTCTTTGACCAAGATATATTCATATTTCCGATTCAAACGAGGTTTCTAAAGTATTTAAAGGCATATTCTTCAAGGCGCCGTCGACTTTAGCAATAGCAGTTTAAAAGATCCTTTTTAATTGTCTCTTTTTTTTCTTTTAATGTCTAATTGATACCCATCGAAATTTTTAGACACCCCTCACTGTTTTATTAGTGAGCGTTTTTGTGTAGGTCACTTCAGTTCTATTTCCGCAGCTGAAAGGTTAACATGGATTGGAACAACTGCATTGTTTGTGGCAAGTCTGATGGCATTTTGATATGTCCCGCCGATAGCCAATCGAACAATCGCAATCCTGAGAAATCTTATGGTGATTTTTTGCAAAACGTCCAAGGTTTTTCAAAACTTGACAAATTACCAACAACTTTGGTTATACATGGTAACGAAAGTGTCCATGATCTGATATATAATTCGGCAAAGTGGCATAAATCATGTCATCTTAAATTTACCAGTTCTAAGCTCGCACGCACAAGGGAGCGAAATGAACGAGCAGCAGCGGAAGATGCCGACTCTTCAGTTCGCAAATCTCGCCGCCGGCAAAGCGGAGCTTCATCATCTATGTTGCATCACTGCATATTCTGTGAAGAGTCTGGGGGGCCCCTTCATAACTGTTCGACATTTAATTTCGAAGTAACACTTAGAGATATGGCCACTAAAATGGGCGATACATCACTTTTATCTCGCATCACGGGGGGGTGATCTTGTAGCATTAGAAGCTAAATATCACAACAACTGTATTTTGCAGTACAAAAATCGTTTTAGAGCATTTGAACGTAAAAGTGAAACAATTTTATCTTCTGCATGTAGCGAACCAATAGAAGCAAGGGTATTTGCAGAACTTGTACATTATATCGAATGCAGTGTAGAGCAGGGTGTATTTATATACAAGCTTTCAGAGTTGCATTCATTATTTGAGGATAGACTTAAAATTTTTGACACTACAAAATCAGTCAACAGGTATAAATTAAAAACTAAAATCATATCCCAATTTCCTGAATGCCAAGAGCAGACTGACGGCAAACACATTATTTTAGTATTTAATGAAGGTATGCAACGCCTTTTAAAAGAAGCTGTCGAACAGAGGGACCTTGATCAAGAAGCCATTTCCCTATCTCGTGTTTGCAACGCCATCAGAAAGGAAATTTTTTCAGAGGAATACTTTCAGTTTACTGGCAGTTTCCCAGAAGGATGTGAGAAAACGTCAATACCCACAAGTCTTAAAACACTAGTAGCGTTACTTTTGTATGGTCCAAATATTAAAGATCAGAACATGAGGAATTCACGGGCCTGTTTAAGCATTAGTCAATTGATTTTCTTTAACACTAAAGAAAGACTTTCTACCAGTAGCGCCCGAAGACATTTGAAAGCTCGTGAGCCACCCCTTCCTTTGTACATTGGCCTTAATGTCCATACACTTACACGTAGCAAAAAGCTGATTACACAGTTCAGTGAAATGGGTCTAAGTGTTAGTTATAACCGTTTGCTAGAAGTGCAAGAAGGTATAACATCAGCACTGTGTCATAGATTTCAGGCTGAGAACGAAGTATGCCCAACACAACTAAAAACAGGTATTTTCAGTGTTGGAGCGCTCGACAATATCGATCACAATCCAACTGCTACTACTGCACAAGGATCATTTCATGGCACAAGTATTAGTATCTTTCAATTCCCAACTGAAAATAACCCTGGTGATTCTCGCGAACCACTGATGCTTTTAAAAGAGTCAAATACTATAAGCCCATCTTTACCAGACAGCTATAAAATAGTCCCGGCTGTAAACTGCAACCTAGAAGGTGTCACTGTACCAAAGGCAACATTTACGGATGCCAGTGCCAGACTTGAATTAGGAAAACAGAAAGAAGCCGACTGGCTGGAACATTCAGTGTCCCTTCTTGATAAAGATCCTTTAGAGAAAGGTGATGCTATTGCATGGGGTGCTTACCATGCATCAATTCAACCTGAGGAGTGTATAATGCCTGGAATATCATCATTATTGCCCCTTTTCCATGAGAAAGCCGCAACTGTTGCCATGATGAGACACGGTATGACTATTATTCGGGAGACTATTTCTGTATGCAATCCTGGACAGATACCTGTAATGGTTGTTGATCAGCCACTGTTTGCCTTAGCAAAGCAAATCCAATGGCGCTGGCCAAACTTGTTTGGAGAATCCTCATATGTTGTCATGTTAGGTGGCTTGCATATTGAGATAGCTTGTTGGCGAATGGTGGGAGATCTACTTGAAGATTCGGGGTGGACAGGTATTTTAACCGAGGCCGATATAGCTTCCTCGGGAACAGCTGACTCTTTCATTCACGCCTCGCATGTAACAAAAACAAGACACGCTCATCAAGTAACGGCTTTGTCACTTTCTAAGTTACAAAAAGAGGCATTTGAAACACATCAAGGAGCTTTTGATGAAGATGCATTTTTCTCCTGGAAATCTGATATGGCCAGAAAGGTGCCCATGTTCAAGTTTTGGAATCTCATTTTGGATTTGAAACTTTTGGTATTGACTTTTGTGAGGTCGCACCGTGAAAGAAACTTCAATTTGTATATCGAAACTATGGAAAAGTTAGCCCCAATGTTCTTCGCACTAGACCATACAAATTACGCCCGTTGGTTGCCTGTACACATTAGGGATATGAAAGCTTTACCTAATGAAATTGTAGACATCTTTCAATCATGTTGGGTCTTCCAAAAGACCAACAAAAGATTCTCTTCTATTCCCCTAGATCAAGCACATGAACAAAATAATAAAATCATTAAAGATGTTGGTGGTGCAATTGGTCTTACTGAAAAACCAAGTGCATTGAAGAAGTGGATGGTGTCGGGTCCCGAACAAGCTAGACTTTTAAATGAGTTTGAGAGCACTTTTATAAACAAGAACCATTCTGTTAATGACACCAGTAGTCACGAGGAAGGTTTGTCAACACAGAAAACCTTCCAAAGACAGGTGAAAAAACTGTGTGCAACCATCAATGCTTTTGGAAACCCGTTTATGGAAGGCTCTGAAGAGCTTATGACAATTGACAGCCATGACTGTGCAGATGACCCTGTAAATCTTACTATCAATACAATTGAGACGACAGGTAAAGCACGTACAGTATGATAAATATGTTCGGCATGTTCTTGTAGATAGAACTCAGTCTGTACGTGCTACAATTACAAAGAATAAACTCCCCCTTTTTAGAACACCACCACTCAAGGTAAATTCTAGGTTAAAAGAGCAAACGATTGAGCTGAAAAGCGATTTCTCCCTTTTCAGTAGACTTTTTATCTCCTGTCAAGTTCGAGAAGGAAATCTGGAAGAGTTCTTTTCGCATGAGAATCATCCATGGCCACCATCACTATCTCAACATGGGAAGCTTCTTCTTCCAAGCAATAAATCCGAGTTGCTCGATTGTCTAGCTCCTTTTAGTAGCGCCGATCCACCTCAATGTGATGCAAAGGTATTTGATGGTGCTGCAGTGATACACTCGCTACCAAAAGGTGATGCACATACATTCGGAAAGTACGCAAATAATGTGTTTATACCTTGGACGCTCCGACAACTTCAGGATCAAAATAGGATAGATATTGTCTGGGATTCATACTTGACTGATAGCCTTAAAACACTACAAGACAGAAACGTGGTAGTGGTTCGAGAAGAAAAGTATCAACTCAAACAAAGTTACCTGCAAACTTTCAATCTTTCTTGCGTGATTCAAAAAACAAAGAGGAATTGTTCGCTCTCTTAAGTGATACTGTATCATCATTCAGTTATCAACCGGACAAACAAGTTTATATAACTTCTGGAAAGTCTGTTATTGCTAGGGGGTGCGCTGAACCCATGATAGAGTCGGACCATGAAGAGGCAGACACTCGAATGTGTTTGCATGTCCTTGATGCTCTTAAAAAGGGTGCTTCGAAGATAATGATAAGTACAGTCGACACAGATGTTGTCATAATTCTTGTTGGAATATTTTCCTATCTTGAAAGCCTACATGCGGGTCTTGACATATGGATTGAATTCGGTAAAGGAAAACATTTGAGAAATTATCAAGTAAATTCAATCTTTAATGCTCTAGGAAGTGACCTTTCAAGAGCTCTTCCATTTTTTCATGCATTGACGGGTTGTGATACAACATCTCATTTTGCAGGCAAAGGCAAAAGATCTTCTTGGAAGTCATTGAAAGCATACCCAGCAGTGATCGGTGCACTGAAACTCGAAAATCTATTTCTTCCTTTAGAAGTTGGGTCACATTCATTCCATTTGTTGGAGAGATACGTGTGTGTTCTGTATGACCACACAACAGAGCACACACTTGTAAACGATCTTCGACAAGATTTATTTGCACAAGGAAAGAACGTCAAGATGATGCAAAGTTTGCCACCGACACAGGATGCCCTCTGTTTACACGTGAATAGGAGTTTGTACCAGGCCAGTATCTGGTTAAGCTGTTTAGAGTCGAGGCAAAACGTCCCTTCCCCAGAAGCATTTGGATGGTTAAAGGCTGGCGATAATTGGAAGCCGGTTTGGACAACATTACCAGAAGCAGCAAAGAGTTGTAGAGAGTTGATAAGATGCGGCTGCAAAGCACTTCCAATTTGCATGAGAAATTGCGTTTGTAAAAACCACCGACTTCCATGTACATCACTTTGCAAATGCAGTGGAAATTGTAGGCAATCAGTGTAAAAAAGAAAGCAAATCTTAACACCGATCTAATCATTAGATGAAAGACCCATCAATAATTTGGTGTGTACCGCTTTTTAACATATATAGTCATTTCACGGCGATCAGCGCACCTACTATGCTTTCCTGACTTTCTCACACCAGTACTCAAACTACATCTTTCCATGTCGCTGACTACATACTCACATGGCCAAAGAATCTTGGATGAGTGGCGAATTCTATTGTCGGAAAGATTTGTTTGTTTGTATATGGTTTCACATCGTGTCAACAGCATGTCATATTGCGATGCCCGGCTCAAAGTTGTGGAGGAATTAAGACCCCTTTTGCTGAACTGCCAACAAGGGCTCGATCAAGCATTTTGGTAGAACCACCGACCACACACTACAACAAGCTGCGGTTGGGTAATGGTTAGGTTAGCCCTGAGGACTAAAGACCAGTCAAATCAGGTTTGATTCACGATGGCAATCAACTATGGCAAGACATGTATCCTAGCATAGTACTGGTAGGTACACTTACTATAACTCTTCAGTGCAGTGGGTTTTTTCCCCATAAATTGGGAAAATGCTTGTTGATTTTTGGACATTGTATCAATGAAATTTCTTAATTGGGAAACCAAATTGCTAAAGTCATGTGTCTAAATTTTTTAGAAAACTGCATGATTTTAAATACTGGTAGGTACACTAACACTATAACTCTACAGTGCAGTGGGTTTTTTTCATAAATTGGGAAAAGGCTTGTTGATTTTTAGACATTGTATCAATGAAATTGCTTAATTGGGAAACCAAATTGCTGAAGTCGTGTATCTGTAATTTTTTTTAGAAAACTGCATGATTTTAAAGAAACTTCCAGTTAGGAAGATGCGTTTTATTGGTTGGCCGTTATATTACGAGAAAAAGCCCTTCAATGAGTACATTAATGGAAAAACAAACAAACAAAACAAAGTTGTGACAGATTTTATCATGATCAGATGTGATTATTTTTTTTAGATTGTCTGTTTGGTAAGTTTGTTACATTGATGGCAATGGTCATTTGATGTGACGACTTTCTTTTTCTATAAGAGTTAGCTTGCCAACATAAATATATTTTCCATTGGCCAATGCTGAGAACAAGTTGTTTTGGAGGTGCAAATTTCTGATCAGATGTGGATCATGTCTTTCACTCTTTGACAGACTTCTACGCTTGCAATGGTTCTTTACACCATTTTTTCCATTCAATATGTGTATTTGTTGTAGATGAAGGCATTGACTTCGTCTGTTTACCATTATAAATAATGCATTTTGTCAATCAAGCCCATATAAAATTGAATAATGGACTTGTGGTTGATTTTATTTTCAGCTTCAGAGGTGCATTAGAACCATAACTTCATGTTCTAACAAAGACCAAGTTTTCTGGAGTTATTTGACATGCACAAGTGAACGAAGGCGCCCCACTGTTGGAATGCTCTAACAACAACATTTGCACCACTTTTATCATGAAAGGTATGAACCAACCTGTTAAGTACTGTATGTGTAATTAAATAAAAAAAAAACATGACATTGTCAGAATGAATTGACATGTGTTAACTAACCATTGTATAATAAGCTGATTATAAGAAGCAATTTATCCTTTTGTAAGAGTAGTCTTCTTTCTGCTGCAGGTGATTAAGAAATCAGTTTAAATGGATAAACCTGTTTCATAAGCTCGAAAACCTAAATTCCACTGAAAGCATTTGCATGTTAAAAGATTTGGCCAATTGTATCAATAGTCTTTAAGACTATTTAATTTCTAGTAAGCATTGCCACTTTCAAAGCGGTCATAACTATGATATTTACTGCATCCTTCTGTAAGCTTTCCTTAACACATAACACCGCAATTTTGCATCTTGTAGCTGACGGCTTTCAAAAAGCATTGTGGCAAAAGAAGAAATTATTTATCACAAGTAATTTCACCTTTTGCCACAATGCTTTTTTCAATCTATTCACACACAACATCAACACACCATCAACACTGATATGTTTTACAAAGCTTTTTTTAAGTCACCAGCTTCAAGTAAAAAATTGTCTTTTGCAGGTGGTAATAAGATAAAAAAAAATCTTAGGACAGTAGAGACATACAAGTTTTACAAATGCCTCTAATTGTGTTTTGACCTTTTGTTTATTTTCAGCTCACATATTTCAGATGTTTAAAGATGTGGATTAGGAAGAACTCAGCAGCATAATTAATTACAAGATCCGGAATATAAAGAAAAAGATGGTGATATAATTTTTAGGATACAGAAAATGAAAATTGACAATTCATTTGAATATTGATGATTATATTTAATCTAATTAGCATTAAAGATGTCATTCTAGTTTTATTTGTCTAAATGTTCATTAATGCTTCATTGTATAATTGACACTGAATTTTTTTTACAATTTTAGTTTACATGTGTATATAGCCCATGCATTTATAGTTTGTCAGAAGAAAACAGACTGATCTTTTCAGTAGTAAATTTCCCTGGAATATCGGTGGTGAGTCACTGGCATTCCAGTGATATTTTGCTGGCATACCAGTGGTGATTCATTGGCATTCCAATGGTGTTTCACTGGCATTCCAGTGGTGTTTCACTGACATTCCAGTGGTAATTTACTGGTATTCCAGTGGTTTTTCACTTGCATTCCAGTGGTATTTCACTGGTATTCCTGTGGTTTCCACCGGTTTGCCACTGGTTTTCAGTGGAATACCGGCAGATTTTACCACTGGTGTTTAACTGAAATGCCAGTGGTATTCCACTGGGATTCCAGTGGTATTCCACTGGAATATCAGTGGTTTTACTTTGGAATACCAGTGGTATTTCACTGGAAAGCCAATGAAATACCGGCAGATTTTACCACCGGCATACCGGTGGAATAACATTGGTAAACCAGTGGAATACCAATGGTGTTTTTCACTAGGGACAGTATGATAAATATGTTCGGCATGTTCTTGTAGATAGAACTCAGTCTGTACGTGCTACAATTACAAAGAATAAACTCCCCCTTTTTAGAACACCACCACTCAAGGTAAATTCTAGGTTAAAAGAGCAAACGATTGAGCTGAAAAGCGATTTCTCCCCTTTCAGTAGACTTTTTATCTCCTGTCAAGTTCGAGAAGGAAATCTGGAAGAGTTCTTTTCGCATGAGAATCATCCATGGCCACCATCACTATCTCAACATGGGAAGCTTCTTCTTCCAAGCAATAAATCCGAGTTGCTCGATTGTCTAGCTCCTTTTAGTAGCGCCGATCCACCTCAATGTGATGCAAAGGTATTTGATGGTGCTGCAGTGATACACTCGCTACCAAAAGGTGATGCACATACATTCGGAGAGTACGCAAATAATGTGTTTATACCTTGGACGCTCCGACAACTTCAGGATCAAAATAGGATAGATATTGTCTGGGATTCATACTTGACTGATAGCCTTAAAAACACTACAAGACAGAAACGTGGTAGTGGTTCGAGAAGAAAAGTATCAACTCAAACAAAGTTACCTGCAAACTTTCAATCTTTCTTGCGTGATTCAAAAAACAAAGAGGAATTGTTCGCTCTCTTAAGTGATACTGTATCATCATTCAGTTATCAACCGGACAAACAAGTTTATATAACTTCTGGAAAGTCTGTTATTGCTAGGGGTGCGCTGAACCCATGATAGAGTCGGACCATGAAGAGGCAGACACACGAATGTGTTTGCATGTCCTTGATGCTCTTAAAAAGGGTGCTTCGAAGATAATGATAAGTACAGTCGACACAGATGTTGTCATAATTCTTGTTGGAATATTTTCCTATCTTGAAAGCCTACATGCGGGTCTTGACATATGGATTGAATACGGTAAAGGAAAACATTTGAGATATTATCAAGTAAATTCAATCTTTAATGCTCTAGGAAGTGACCTTTCAAGAGCTCTTCCATTTTTTCATGCATTGACGGGTTGTGATACAACATCTCATTTTGCAGGCAAAGGCAAAAGATCTTCTTGGAAGTCATTGAAAGCATACCCAGCAGTGATCGGTGCACTGAAACTCGAAAATCTATTTCTTCCTTTAGAAGTTGGGTCACATTCATTCCATTTGTTGGAGAGATACGTGTGTGTTCTGTATGACCACACAACAGAGCACACACTTGTAAACGATCTTCGACAAGATTTATTTGCACAAGGAAAGAACGTCAAGATGATGCAAAGTTTGCCACCGACACAGGATGCCCTCTGTTTACACGTGAATAGGAGTTTGTACCAGGCCAGTATCTGGTTAAGCTGTTTAGAGTCGAGGCAAAACGTCCCTTCCCCAGAAGCATTTGGATGGTTAAAGGCTGGCGATAATTGGAAGCCGGTTTGGACAACATTACCAGAAGCAGCAAAGAGTTGTAGAGAGTTGATAAGATGCGGCTGCAAAGCACTTCCAATTTGCATGAGAAATTGCGTTTGTAAAAACCACCGACTTCCATGTACATCACTTTGCAAATGCAGTGGAAATTGTAGGCAATCAGTGTAAAAAAGAAAGCAAATCTTAACACCGATCTAATCATTAGATGAAAGACCCATCAATAATTTGGTGTGTACCGCTTTTTAACATATATAGTCATTTCACGGCGATCAGCGCACCTACTATGCTTTCCTGACTTTCTCACACCAGTACTCAAACTACATCTTTCCATGTCGCTGACTACATACTCACATGGCCAAAGAATCTTGGATGAGTGGCGAATTCTATTGTCGGAAAGATTTGTTTGTTTGTATATGGTTTCACATCGTGTCAACAGCATGTCATATTGCGATGCCCCGCTCAAAGTTGTGGAGGAATTAAGACCCCATTTGCTGAACTGCCAACAAGGGCTCGATCAAGCATTTTGGTAGAACCACCGACCTTCCGGTTGGTAGCCGGGAGCTAACCCCCCATAAACGAATTGACAGCGCCCTGATTTGAACCACCAGAGAGGGTCTGTGTGATCACAAGTTCTGTACTCTAACCACTAGGCCACGGATGACCCTTGTCGGAAAGTAGTTTCCTTGACCGAGTATCGAACCCAAGACCTCCACTGTTTCGTAATTCACAACGCATCAGGAATTTTAAGTTATATTACTATGTCCAGTTCATTATTGATCGGGGTATCTATTAGAGAACTAACGACCTTCCGCAAATTTATCAGTGAACTTCCCCTTATATATGACCAGGTCAAGATTCAAACCCAACGGTTGAGTTAACTATCGAATTTAAGCCATTCTATCAACGCGGCCATGTGGCAATGGATGCATACGAATTTATCATTTCAGGTCTTTAATTTTTTTAAAATTGGATGAAATGCACACACAAACAAGATAAGCTAATACAAGAGCAAATAGGTTTCTTTATCAAGAATCCCATATTGACCGGCTCAAATATGGGGAGGAAATGTCTTCCAGGGGCCCTAAATGATACATAGTTGTCCATTCATATAGAAAACGCCAAATTCCGTATGTTTCCACGTCTTAGTTTAGCCGTACAGTTGTTAAATCCGAAAAAATCATATAGAAAGGAAGAGTAGTCGGATGGTACATCTATCCGAATATTCATACATGTATAAAAAATGATATAGGACCTGAAAATCGGGCACAGTTGGTTTTTCTGATTCAGATCATCGATATAAACATATTTACAAGTTTCACACTTTAGTCCGGATGAAAAACATTAAACCCCTAACAGACTAGACTATAGGCCTGTGCGAGTAATATCCCTCTCCTTCTTCAAGGAGTCAAGCTAAAAATGAACATTGGGGTCCTGATTTACTCAAAATGAGTAAAAACAACAGTCTATAAATGTCCAATCAAAATGAAAGTTGAAGTGGGTTTGAGGTCTGTTTGTATTTTAACTCTTCAAAACTCCCATTTGATGACTTCCTTGATATCCAATAAAGTTGTTTAATGTTTAAAAATCGCTTTGCCTTGGTGAGGGAACAAATTTTCAATATTATCATACTTCACACATTAACACTCTTTGATTTCTCGCAATATAACAGGTAAATTTACACATTGGACCAAATGCATGTCTAAAGGTTTTCGCCTAACAAGGGTTCCCCGGTTCTTCTCCCTCAAGCATGGCAATTTGTTTACAATAAAACCACCAATTTAAACATGCCCTGGGCATTGTTTGACGCGGGGAAAGCAATTAAACCAATTAGTTCTGTGATCATGAAAATATTGTTAGGTGTGTAGAATGTTGTATCTGTCAAATATCCAGATTGATTTTTTTTATCAAATTTCATCTAGCAATCAGTCCAGTACAACCGAAATCAATCCAAAACTGAAAAACAAGCACTTTCACCATCCCTTTCATACATTGTTAAAACATGGAAATTTCACCTGGATGTTATAAGTCTACATTTTGACAGGTGTTTCAAATTTGATCAATTTCGAAGTGTATGGATAAACAAATCAAAACACGATTTTCAATAGTTTTAAATGTAGAAATACATTAATACTGGGTCAATAAAGTTGAATTTTCGAATAGTAATTCACGATTCGAATATTCGGACCTAAAACAGAATATTCGATTATTTGTTCAAATCAACAATCAACAATGCCAGTGAGCAAATAAACTGAGACATATTTCAAAGACCTTATTAAATCTTTAAACAAGTAGAGAGTATTATCCAGAAATAAATCAAAAGGTCCTCCAAAATAAGGCTAGACAATACACATGCAGATATAAGAATTGGGCCAATCTGTTGAGTCAAAAAATGTTCAGAATTACCACAGAATAGTGGAATGGATCAATGTTGCGGACATACCACAAATCTGGTTACCAGATCTTTTACTCGCTTGACATTGCTTAAAATGTCATTCTGTCTTAGAATGATTCGAACTGTTTTTGTAATAATTAAAAAGTAAATCAAATATCACATTGACAGGAGCAGTCCATAAAAAGACACCATTTCTTAGTTCTTTTGAAAGCATCATATGAACATGTTTTCAAATCAGCTATTTTTTAAAAGGAAATTGAACATATTTCTATGTTAATTGTCAACTATTCCAAATATTACATAATTTTAATGTAACTGAGCACAAGTATCACTTTACAAAACAATAATAATGTTTATTAGGTAATTAGGCCACTGGCCCATAATACACACAGCATAAAAATTTAAACATTCAATAATCATTTGAGTGATATATACATACAGAATGACAATAATGCTCACAAATTAACTCTGTTTTTCTCAAAGACACATATGTCAAGTTACGCCACATTATAACAAGAAAATTGATTATAATTATTGATTAGGTGGAATGAAATTTATGGGAAACAAATGACTGAAATAGGTTTACCTTGCTCTGCATATATTGGTCCATTTTGGTAGTTGGTACTCGATGAAGCAGCATACAGAACATATTATAACAAGTTTTTATGTGCTCTGTGGGAAGGTAATCAGTAGAAGATCTGAAACACAAACAAGAGGGCCTTGATGTTCCTATATTTCTTTAATAAGTTAAAATCCAACAACCTCTAGGGCGAGGGCCATTTTGACCAAAAGGACATACATATTTATTTAGAACAATATAGAAGACCTCTAGATGATGTAACATACCAAATAAGAAAGGTAAAGTCCTTTCAGTCTTAGGCATAGAAGGTTTGCAAAGTTCCCAAATACAAGTCTAGAGGGGCAAATTTTAACCCATGATACTTTATTTGAAGAATCTTTTGAGTGGATTAAACAGAATACAGAGAGGATCCTTAGAAGATGCTACATACCAAACATGAAATCCCTAGTCCATGCAGCTTCAAACAAAGAGATTTTTCTTAAGGTTAGTTCTCATTTAATTTGAGACCCTTTAGCTGGCCCAATATAGACCCCTGGAGAATAGTAAGGATCCCTAGATGATGCTATGTATTAAATATGAAAGCTCCTAGTAATGCCATTTCAGACACCATGATTATTGAAGTTATAAAAACCCTTTTTGGACCATGTGAGCATATTGATGATCTAACTGTAAATGAAAACTCAATGATTATTTGAGCTTTTAAGTTTGGTATAATCTAGTAAATGTTTAGATGAAGCATTTGGAGAAAAATCTGATGATGGACTGACTGATGGATAGACAATATACGCCAGGCAGACACTTAAAAGTGCTTGTTCACCAATGAGACCATCAAAAATTAAATCAAGAGCCTAGAAACACAATGATTTCTGTACTGGCGCATTCTACCAAATGAATAATTATAACTCTATTGAGAGCCAATTTAGTTCAAAGAGAGCCATTATATTTTTGTAAATGAAGTTGAAACATTGTGAATATCAAAACCAATAAATAGCTTTTGGACCTAAAATTTCCATTTTAATTCATTTATTACATGAATTTCAAATATGAAATTCTGGTCATAACCAAAAAAACGCCAAATATCGTCTGGGAATAGTCAAAAATCCATCCCAAAGGATTTTCATTGAAGCCATCTGATCTATGCTCATCTAGGTAAAATCAAAATATCATCCAGTGGTTTTCACTGTGACAATTCAACAGCTATTGGACGGAGGCCTTCGAATATCATCACATGTTTGGATTTTAATTCAACCCTTTCCCAAACAGTAACGACATTTGACCACTTTGTTGCAGATGACTTTAGAAAACACTATGGGAAAAGAAGAAATTGCTTGTCACAAGCAATTTTTCCTTTTCCAACAAGGTTTTCTGCTCTATCCGAAGAATGTTTTTAAATTTCATCACATTTTGAAATGTCGTCTGCAAACGCTTTCAATGTGGGACAGTCGAAAATTTGTTGTTTTGGAAAGAGTTAAATAGATTGTAGTCTTATGTAGACATATATGTTATCTTTTTTTGGATTTAAGATAAAGAGATCAATGAAAACTGCACACAATCTCTGTGTGATCAAGTCTTATCAGATCACTGTATTTTCCTGTAGGTTGTGGGAATGTGTTAAGAGCTAAACTAATGGTTTAAAGAGTAAGGTACATTGATTTTCTGCAATATTTTTATTTCAATGCATGTATGGGCTAAATAAGGGGTCAAGCACCTTAAAATGGACTGACTCAGAGATTTTTGCCCTGGGAGTAATAAACATCAAAAGTCTGATAACTAAAACATACAATATTTTCAATGTCTTTAGTTCTAAGTTGTGTTTTGTGTTTTTGTTAAATAATGTGAAGTGAGCCTTCAGGCCAGTCAGAACTTCTGTGAGAAAGCTGTTGTACAAGTGAATGCAGGAATTCTTTCTAGCCCAGCTTACTACAGTCATCTGACAAGAGTGGTCTAACATTTCTGAAGATCCAGGTGACAATGGTGTATGGTGGCCAATTCAGTCACATGACCAAAATTAATTCAACATTGAAAATTCCATATGAAAACTGGTTGACATTTGCCAAATGGTTTAAGATGAGAAGACCTTTGAATTTGTAGACAAAAAGACAACAAACAATCACAATCACAATACCTTAAAACATGCACTTTGTGCTCAGGTGAGAAACAAAATATCAACAGCTATGTATCCAATATCAAAACCAATAGCAAAACATGTAATTGAAAAACTATGTGTTTAACATCCCTTAGGGACATTGTTGCTTTTTAGAGAAGAGAGTCTTGCTTTTCAAAGACAGCCATGGGTGATGACTATGATGAATGGGTTGAAGTCCTAATAAATTTACAGTAAAAAGGTGTGGCCAGATTCAATCCTTCTCTTTCAACCTCTGACAATAGCAGAGATCTTAGGTTTGTTATTCATCTCATATATGGGAGACACCATGCTATCATGTCTTGGAAGAACAGAAACAGCTGTTGATTCTTCAAATAGAAAATATGGATTTGTTCTTGTTTCTTACTTGACATGTTCAACGATAAATGAAAATAAAATGTCAACTCACTTGATTGTTAAACATTCCATACACATGACAGATTCTTTAAGAATATCCATGTCAATGACACAGTCATTGATCAGTTGTATCAAAACTCCCTTGTTTCCAAGGAGATCTTTATGGAACTGAAAGCATAATCAAAAACCAAATCAGGCACTCATTATTGATGTAATTAATTACATTTCTGACAGTCATTAACTCATTGTTTCTTGTACAGGGTCTGAGAAATGAACTGTCCATATTGTCCAGAAGCCTGAATGGAGTGCAGTAACATATTTGTCATTAACAGACAAGTAAATCAAAATAAGATTTCACCATTTCTGCTATTTGCGAAAAACCATAAATCCCATTTTACAAGTTATTGCCGGTGAAATCTCAAACAGTTTATAATCCACAAGCTCACATTTCATAACCTGTTATATCAGTGATTTGATGTAGTTTAGGGATCTTTGACCCTTTCATACATGCAAGAATGATATTGATTCTTTTTGTTTCAGTTACAAAGCCAAAAAAAATCATTCACAAGAAAATTTGTTGACAATTAAATCCATAAGTTAATCAAATCTATCAAAAATACAAAATAGAATCCTAATGTTTTTTAATCAATGGAAAATGACATCTTGTGAACTTTTAATTGGTACATTTAGGCCTCTGGACCATAATTCATATAATACATTTATCATACAATTGAAGTTTGTTTGCTCAACCATAATTATAGCAAGATTGAATAATATGGAGAGGAAATAAAGACACCATTACAACAAGGAAGAAATTGGTCATATCAAGTACTTAATGCATTGACATGTTTACTGTAATCAGAATCCATTGTCACAGAAATATGTAATGTGAAAGTGTCATAAATTATAGACATCGCTTATAAGAAACAATGATACAATTCCTATATGAATAATATAAAATTTAGTACTATACAATAGGGCCATGATGGCCCTAGAATTGCTCACCGTAGATTACCATACATGTATATAATGTAAACGCAAACACACTCATAGTTAAATGCACCCTTTTTCCTCTCGAGCCGCATGACATCAAATTGAAATTAGCCTAAAGGTTTGGGAAGAAAAGATGTTTGTTAAGTCATTACTTTTACGCTACATGTATATAGTGAAAACACAAACATGTTCAAAGTTCAACACACCCTGGCTGCCATGTTTTTCGAGAAATCAAAATTTTTCGAACAATCTTTAAAAAGATTCCTGTAAAATAATTTTAAAATCTGACAAGTTGTTTCTGACAAGATTTTTTTAAGAATTACAGAAATTCCTCCTTTTTGATGCCACGGCAACCAAAGATCAGCATGAAATCAATTTCTTTGATTAACTTTTGAAGAGCATCGCCCAACAGACATTCCTGTGAAGTTTGGTTGAAATTGGCTAAAATGGTTTAGAAGATGATGTCTAAAGAAAAAGTTGATGACGCACAAACTACAACAAACAACAGGTGATCACAAAAGCTCAACATGAGCACTTCATGCTAGGTGAGCTAAAAAAATCTTAGTTTGAAAAAAACAAAAAAAACAGGTCCAAGGAATGCATGTGTACATCCGTCCGCACAATAGAAACCCATATTTCACAAATATTACTCACTCGGTGGCGAATATATATTTCTTGCATGTTTTCGATTCATTCATAAAACAAAACTTATAGTAAATAAGTGTTCGTTTGACATCCATATTTAACTACCAATAGAAGATTAATTGTATTTATTCTCTGATATGCCAAATAGCTCAAAGTTTATTCTCTTGACAAGTGAATTTGTAAATGAAAACATGGACAAGAAGGATGTTAACAGTACAGAATCTAGAATGACATCAGACATCAGACATGACATTATATTGTCAGATCTCATTCCTGTGGATCCTGTGTTTATATGTTCTAATTTGTGTTGTCATGTACATGCTCCTGTATTGATATTGCGTTTTATGATGATGATTCTTTGTGATTTCCTTTTGTATATTTCAGTTTTAGTCCTGTATTAGAGATAGTACATTTTGCTTATCAACTTTAATGTGATAAAACAAAAGACAACAGGTAACTAAAGGTTTTCACATTCATTCTATAATATTGATTTATGTACTTTTACTCCTCTGACAATTGAAATAAATATGATATATGTCCTAACAAGTTTTATTCTTTATCAGTAACTTTGAGAAGTGAATCGAAGGAATTGATGCTATTATCTCCGTTATACCAGTGGGCGACAGTGGTACAGTGGTAGAGCGTCAGGCTACTGTACCGAGGGTACCGGGTTCGAATCCCCGTTAGGCGAGGTGAGAATTGCCGGGGCTAGCCCTCAAACCAGCGCGATTACTGGTGTATTCTCCAGGAAGCAGTCATCGAGAGTGACTCGATGGGCTATAAAGCCTCCTTCACAATCGATGTAAAACAAATTGGAAAACAAACAAACAATACCATGATGAATAGATATTGTTGTGTTTCTTAAAATTTAGGACAATGGAAAAATGTATGATCTTCATTATGTAGGTTTTTAAAGCCATGAATACAGATTTTATATTCCCTTAGAATATTATAGTGTCTTCTGGTTTCTATTCTTAATTTATGACTTGAAGCCAATAGTCTTGCAAATGATTTTCTCAATGAAAACTTAATATCAATATTTAGATACCAGGTACTTTTCTGGTTCGTAGAGTGATTTTATCTCTTGGTAGACCTCACATCTTGAGGGTTCAATGCAAGACTACAGTAAGTGCCTCACAAATATGAAGCATTTACTGTAGTATTGCAGTGAACCCTCGATCTACTTGAATCATTAATCTTTGCATCCCAGTCTTAAAGAGAGCAGTCATTAAGTCTTTGCTTGAGAGAAAAATATTTGTATTTCCAATATTATGCGTTATCCTTACTATTCCAAAACCATTTTGAAGAAGAAAAGTTTTAATTTCTATCCTTAGTAAATGCAGCATTTTATAGCATGTTTGGATATTTTGAGTCCTGCATAGAGATGAGGTTGCACCAGTACTTAATACAGTTAGTTTGATATGTTACACAAAGTGGCAGTCTTCCACATTCTCCAAGCATCATACAGTTGTTGACAGATTTGTTTACTCCCAAAATCCTTCTGCAAAACTTTATCTGAGCTGATCAATTATATCACAATATTGATATCTCCATATTTGTGAAGAATAACAAAGGAGAAGTTTGACCATCAAATCAAAAGGTTTGAATAGTTCAATATGCATTAGGTAACCATATTGCTGTGAATAATGTTGAATACCAAGAAAACCTTTTTGTACTTGTGCTGCAAGTTTGATTATGCATTTGTTTATATTAGTTTAGGCGTAAACAGTACCGGTATACCCATATACCTGTAGATTGATGTGGTTTCTATAGGATTTCCATTATTAGACCATTTTTAATAATTCTTTAGGTAACCTCCATTTCTGAATACAATAATTTCAGTATTGTCTAAATTAAATTCCATTCCTGAGTTTATGCAAAATTCTCCTATTGTGTTGATTTATCGTTGTCACTTGATTGGTGTGTCTGCGCAACTTGCAACATCGTCGGCAAATACAAGGCTTAGTATATGAGGAGTTTCACAATTTATACTCTTGGACCACATTTCTTAGATCACTGGTAAACAGAGAGAAGATGATGGGACTTCATATGTCACTGTGTTGTGTGCCTACAGAATATACAAATAGTTGTGTAAGATCATTCTCCGTACTTACACATGATTTATGGTTGGAATAACTCAATAGGGGAATTGTAGAAACTTCTCCCTTACTCCTATCTGACTGAGAGACTTGAAGAAGATATGAGGCTTAATTTTGTCAAAAGCTTTACGGAAGTCTATATAGATACAACAAAATCTTCCTCCTTGTTTTGACAGATACTTTTGGACCATTGCCTGCATATTGCAAATATTATCAACTGTGGAGTAGCCTTGTCTAAATCCTGCTTGACCTTCATCAATCATATTGTTTTCCTCTGCCCAAAGGTAAAGTCTGTTACTTATTATATAAGACATGATTTTATACATTGTATTAAGTAATTTTTTTTTTCATATGGGTTTTACATCACATTAACATTATTTCAGTAATGTAGCGATGCCCGACTCTTAATGATGGAGGAAGACCCCATACTCAACTGCCCATAAGGGCTGGTCAAGGCGGGTAGAACCATCGGCATTCCGTAAGTCAGTCGGGAGACTGCCTCTCATGAAAATCCATATCCCTCTCAGGATTTGAACCCACGCGGAGAGGGGCCTTGTGATTTCAAGTCCTGTACTCTAACCACTAGGCCACGGAGGCGTATTAAGTAATAATATTCCCCTGTAGTTACCTTGATTATCTTTGGACCCTGACTTATGTATAGGGTAAATAATACTTTCACACCATAACTTTGGGAATAAAATGTTAGAAATAAATGAAAGTGTTGGAGCAATTTTTAAAACTGTTTTTAAAATTTTTCCCCTAGACCATCTGTTCCTGGGCTTTTCCCATAACTCAATTTGTCTATGCTATTTCTTCATTTTGTTTCAGTAATGAGCAAATTTAATTGGTCATTATGATCATAATTATTTGAATAATTCAAAGGTATAAGTTCATCATTGATTGCTTTTGCATTTTCATCATATAATTGTTTACTGAAGTAATTTTCCCATTCAGATGTAGATATGTTTGGAATAACATGTTCTTTCCTCCTTTCTGCGGGAGCATTGTAAACATTAGTTAGTACCCTTTCTGCGGGAGCATTGTAAACATTAGTTAGTACCCTTTCTGCGGGAGCATTGTAAACATTAGTTAGTACCCTTTCTGAGGGAGCATTGTAAACATTAGTTAGTACTCTTTCTGCGGGAGCATTGTAAACATTAGTTAGTACCCTTTCTGCGGGAGCATTGTAAACATTAGTTAGTACCCTTTCTGCGGGAGCATTGTAAACATTAGTTAGTACCCTTTCTGCGGGAGCATTGTAAACATTAGTTAGTACCCTTTCTGCGGGAGCATTGTAAACATTAGTTAGTACCCTTTCTGCGGGAGCATTGTAAACATCAGTTAGTACCCTTTCTGCGGGAGCATTGTAAACATTAGTTAGTACCCTTTCTGCGGGAGCATTGTAAACATAAGTTAGTACCCTTTCTGCGGGAGCAATGTAAACATCAGTTAGTACCCTTTCTGCGGGAGCATTGTAAACATTAGTTAGTACCCTTTCTGCGGGAGCATTGTAAACATAAGTTAGTACCCTTTCTGCGGGAGCATTGTAAACATAAGTAAGTACCCTTTCTGCGGGAGCATTGTAAACATTAGTTAGTACCCTTTCTGCGGGAGCATTGTAAACATTAGTTAGTACCCTTTCTGAGGGAGCATTGTAAACATTAGTTAGTACCCTTTCTGCGGGAGCATTGTAAACATTAGTTAGTACCCTTTCTGCGGGAGCATTGTAAACATTAGTTAGTACCCTTTCTGCGGGAGCATTGTAAACATTAGTTAGTACCCTTTCTGCAGGAGCAATGTAAACATTAGTTAGTACCCTTTCTGCGGGAGCATTGTAAACATTAGTTAGTACCCTTTCTGCGGGAGCAATGTAAACATTAGTTAGTACCCTTTCTGTGGGAGCATTGTAAACATTAGTTAGAACCCTTTCTGCGGGAGCAATGTAAACATTAGTTAGTACCTTTTCTGCGGGAGCATTGTAAACATTAGTTAGTACCCTTTCTGCGGGAGCAATGTAAACATTAGTTAGTACCCTTTCTGTGGGAGCATTGTAAACATTAGTTAGGACCCTTTCTGCAGGAGCATTGTAAACATTAGTTAGTACCCTTTCTGTGGGAGCATTGTAAACATTAGTTAGTACCCTTTCTGTGGGAGCATTGTAAACAATAGTTAGTACATCAATACATTTGTCAATAGTTTGAGTTTCTTTTTCTAATATTTCACCATTTTTCTGAGAAAATAGTTGCTGAAATTCAATGTAAAGTTCTGCAGTTTTTTCTTTAGACTAAATATAAAGTTTGTGATCTCTTGCTTGATGGTTATGAGGATTATGAGTCTTTTTGGCAAATAAATCTGATATTATGTCCATAGAAAGTTGACAGAATTTTGCGAAACAGACTGATTCTGTTCTGTTATCAACAGTAAGGGAGTAGCTCTGTACTGTAGATATCAAAGTCTGTTGTACTGGCTCCATGGTTTGCTACCATGTAAGTTATCCATCTGTTTCTCCATGCAGATTATATGCAAATCATTGGTACTCTGCTTAAGTTTTCCAAATGAACATGGGGAAAAGCCTCATCCATCATATTCATATGCAATGTTTATCAAAAAATACCACAAAAAGAAACCAATTTCTTTGAACATTTCGGAATTGTAATAAAAGATATTCTATAGAACACCTGTGACAAGTGTGGTTTAATGCACTTGTGTACTTTGGTTTATGTGCAAAATCTTTTGACTCAAGCATGTTAGCTTGATAAATGACGTCGAAATGTTCAATTCTTCATTCTTAACAATGTTTTAATTTTGCTTTTATTGGAGGCAAAATCACAAAACCAATACTAAAGTGGAAATCCAGACTAGATGTATGCATGATGTTTCAGTTTATTTCCTTTAGAAGTAAATCAGATGCAAAGACTCAACAAAGGTAAAACACAGGTGACCAGATAAATAGTAAAGCTCTTTTATTTGAGTGGTCAAGATAAGCATGCTTTCTATTAAAGGTGCTCATTCACAGATGAGAAAATTTAAAAATAAAACAAAAATGCCTTAGAACATGATGACTTCTGTACTGGCATATTCTTCCAAATAAAAATTGCCATTGATAGCTTATTTGGCATAAAGAGAGCCATTATATCTTCGTAATTGCAGTTGAAAAAATGTCAATTTCAAAACCAATACATTGCCTTTGAAACTTAATTTAATCTTAAAATAGACATCTATTTCAATTTTTGATCACATAATTCATGCAAACTGAGAGTGGTTTTAAGGAGATACAGTCTATTTATATCACGGTATTTCCATAAAGCTCAGTGTGTCAAGAATGGATTAAGAGCTCAGTTGATTCTATACCCACTACACTCTCTTCATGCGATTAGTAAAGTACATTGATTTCCTATAAATCTTTTAGTTTATTGTGTGTATGGTCTTAATCTTAGAACAAGCACCTTTAAGGATTTTGGCCAATATTAACCTTTGAAACCTGATGACAGTTTTCATATAACACAGCTCCCAAAGTTCTTAGTATATCTGGTGTTGCCCAGGACTGACATCTCAGTAATCCTTTGATCAAATAGTCTGTGACAATCTCTATACAGGGTTCAGTCATCACTAACTGCAATAGAAACACAAAAGTTTGACATAAGGCTGTTTAAGTCAGTGCATTCAGCACAAACAATGCATTTTGTCATATTTGGAGCATAGCCATACATATGAACATAAAAAAAGACAGATACAAAAAAATCAGACAAATATCTAAAGTTATTTAAAGGTTAATTTCGCTATTGTCACATAAAGCCTAATAATATATATGGTATATTGCATTTTGCCATCTTTAAAAGGCTGATTGATATTTGGCCATTTCCCAGCCCTGACTATGAATGTCAGCGCAAATATACCATAAACAGATATTGTTCATAAGATAAAATGTTCAATGATGTTGCAATGTGAAGCAATCCCTATACTACAACAGTATTTGGAGAAATACTAGGGCAAAACAACCTTACCACGTAGAAGGATGTAAGGAAGTCAGCCCCTTCTGAAGAAAGCCCCTTCCTTAAAAACAAGAGGGCCATAATGGCCCTAGAACCGCTCACCTGAAATTACCACCTATTTGAAGAATAGTAAGAAACATTGCTTTTAACTTTTACACAGAGTTTCTTGCGCTTCTATGCATTGACCATTTTTTATTCGCATTATACAAGATATGGGACATTAAAATGGTACATAATTCTTACAATGCGGAAACTGACTATTTTACTTTTACAGATTGTATGTACGAAGATCAGCCTGCACTTTTGTCCAGTATGATCTATTGTTGCCATTTTGTGGTTATCATTTTGGCATATTTGGACATCCAAATTGATATTGATGTATTTTGTTAAAAATTCTACCATACATGTATATAGTGGAAATGCAAACAGGTTCATATTTTAACGCACCCTGGTGGCCATGGTATTTTTTAGATATAAAAATTCTTTGAACAATCTTTAAAAAGGGGCCCAAAAAGAACATTCCTGCAGAATTAATTCTGAAATCTGAACAGTGGTTTCTGACAAGAAGATTTTTCTTGTAGTTTTAACCAAATATAGACATGGCAGCTTTCTTGGTAACATGACTAATTTTGCTTTGACAAATCTTTCTCTCTTCCAACTAGGAATGCTGAGCATGACATCGATTTTCCAAGAGGTTTGGGAAGAAAATATTTTTATTAAGTTGTAAATTTTACCATACATGCATATAGTGAAAACAAAAACACTTTCAAAGTTCAACGCACCCTGGTGGCCCTTTTTCGAGATATCTAAAAAAAATTACCAATCTTTATAAAAAGGTCCCCCAAAGAATATTCCTGTGAAATTATTTTGAAATCTGACCAGTGGTTTTTGATAAGATTTTTTTAAGGTTTTTACTAAATATGGGCATGGCAGCCTTTTGGTCACATAACTCATTTGTTTTGACAAATCATTCTCCCCTGTAACTAGGGATGCTTCAAATGATATCTCAATGAAATTGGCCCGGAAGTTTGGTAAAAAAGATGTTTGTAAAGTTAAATTTTTTAGCATATATGAATATAGTGAAAACAAAAACACGTTCAAAGTTCAACGCAGCCTGCCGGCCATGTTTTTTGCGATGTCTATAAAAAATTTAACAATCTTTATAAAAGGGGCCCCCAAAAAACATTCCTGTGAAATTATTTTAAATTCTGACAAGCGGTTTCAGACAAGAAGATTTTTTAAAAATTGCAGAAATTCCCCCTTTTTCATGCCACGGCAACCAAAGTTCTGCATGGAATCAATTTCTTTGAACAACTTTTTAAGAGCATCACCCAACGGACATTCCTATGAAGTTTGATTAAGATTAGCTCAATGGTTTAGGAGGAGAAGATGTTTAAAGAAATTGTTGACGGCGCACAACGCACGACACACGACTGACATTGGACGATCACAAAAGCTCACCTTGAGCACTTTGTGCTCAGGTGAGCTAATAACAGGGCTGAATAAAGCCCCTTAAAACCATTTTACAGTTGCAAAAAATGGCCCTTTGCCATTTAACAAGTGTGGAATAAAGCCCTTTCATCACTTTATAAGTGTGGAATTAAGCCCTTTGCTAGTTTTGATTATAATAATTACAACATGTGTAAATGTTGCTAATAAATCTAGTAGAATAAAGCCATCTTTAATAGTGAAATAAAAGTTGAAACCCAAGGCATGGTTAGAACAAAGCTTGAAAACAATAGGTTGTTATTATGCTGATTATAATTCTAAACAGCATGTGGCGACTTGTTGCTAACTCATTTGATCATAATAAATCTGTATTACAAAGAATATATTTTTGTAGTTAATGTTTTGAAAGTATTGAAAATGATCGCCCTTCATTAATTTGAGTAAAATCAATCAAGATAAACATGGAAGATCGCAGTTAAAAACAAGAGGGCCATGACGGCCCTAGAACCGCTCATCTGAGATAACCACCTTTTTGAAGAATACTAAGAATCATTGTTTTTAACTTTTACACAAGAGTTTCATGTGCTTTTATGCATTGACCTTTTTTTATTCCCATTTTACAAGTTTGACACTGTATGCTTGACATTAAAATGGTACATAATTCTCACAATGTGGAAACTGATTATTTTACTTTTACAGATTGTATGTACGAAGATCAGCCTGTACTTTTGTCAAGCATGATCTATTGTTGCCATTTTGTGGTTATCATTTTGGCATTATTTGAACATCCAAATTGATATTGATGCGTTTTGTTAAAAATTCAACCATACATGTATATAGTGGAAATGCAAACAGGTTCAAATTTCAACGCACCCTGGTAGCCATGTTTTTGAGATATAAAAATTCATTGAACAATCTTTGAAAAGGGGCCCCAAAAGAGCATTCTAGCGGAATTATTCTAAAATCTGATCAGTGTTTTGACTGTTTTCTGAAAATAGGTTTTTACCAAATATGGACATGGCAGCCATCTTGGTCACATAATTACTTTTATTATGACAAATTTTTCTCCCTTCCAACTAGAGACGCTCAATTAGCCAAGCAGTTTGATAAGAAAATATGTTTATTAAGTTATAAATTTGACCAGGCCATACATGATTATATATACATATATATATTGAAAACAAAATCACATTCAAAGTTCAACGCACCCTGGTGGCCATGTTTTTTCGAGATATCTAAAAAAAATTTAACAATCTTTATAAAAGGGGCCCCAAAGAACATTCCTGTGAAATTATTTAGAAATCAGAGCGTTGGTTTTTGACAAGGTTTTTTCAAGGTTTTTACCAAATATGGGCATGGCAACCATTTTTGTCAATGACTAATTTTTTTTTTTATTATTTTTTCCCTCCAACTAGAAATGCTTCACATGATATCTCATTGAAATTGGCCCAGAGGTTTGGAAAAAAAAAATGTTTGTTAAGTTATAAATTTTACCATACATGTATATAATGAAAACAAAAACTCATTCAAAGTTGAATGCAGCTTGGTGGCTATGTTTTTCGAGATATCAAAATTCTTTGAACAACTTTTGAAAAGAGGCCCACAATGAACATTTCTTTTAAGTTATTTTGAAATCTGACTAGTGGTTTCAGACAAGAAGATTTTTTAAAAATTGCAGAAATTCCCCCTTTTTCATGCCATGGCAACCAAAGTTCTGCATGGAATCAATTTCATTGAACAAATTTTGAAGAGCATCCCCCAACGGACATTCCTGTGAAGTTTGGTTGATATTGACCAAATGGTTTAGGAGAAGATGTTTAAAATAATTGTTGACGGTGCACGACGGACGACAGACATTGGGCGATCACAAAAGCTCACCTTGAGCACTTTGTGCTCAGGTGAGCTAAAAACAGCTGAAAAAATCAGATGTAATGAAATATGGTTAATGAATGAAAAAGAATAAGCTCTCAGTCATTATATCACATCACCGAAGGCAACATCACCGCTGGCAACAAATTTGGATTGATCTTATGTTATATGAAGAAAACAAAGTTGTGTAAGAGCGAGCCAGTTGCTTTTTGCCATCTCTTAGACTGATTGGTATTTGACCGTTTATTTTTGCAGATATTGCAAGCCATTTCAATGTTCAATATTTTCGTAAATTTAGAAACCATTGTCACATGGGTCTTTGTAAATGTTTATAACTAGTCTTGTCAAATGACCCTAGTAAGGTGCGCAAGAAAATATTCCAGCATCTTTTCTTGAACCAGCTTTCCCATAAATGCACCATCAGGCGCAAAGGGCTCATGTCACATTATTTGATAAAAAAATAGGATTTCGGCAACTTAGAAGTAAAGAAATTGTGAATGGTAATTGGCTTAGAGACAATCATTGTGCATATTAAATTCTGAACATTTATTGCTACAAAAGCACAAAGCTGTGAGCTAGTCCTTTTAAATCATGTTATGCGATTCTTTTTGCGCTAAGCATGGGGCTTTCTCTTGGTAAAAACATGCTTTATTCCGCACTTGTAAAATGGTGAAGAGGCTTTCTTTATTCTGCGCTTGTTAAATGATGAAAGGGCTTTATGTGACACTTGTAAAAAAGTGAAGACCCTTTATTTGCCCTGTCATTTCTAAAGAAGGGGCTCAGTTGCACCATTCCATAGAAAATTAGGCAGAGCCAAGATAGATTTAAGCTGGTTTCTCTAAATAAACAAAGCAAATGGCAAAGTGCTATTTGAAGATTTCAATTGTTATTTGAAGATTTCAATTAAGGAGATATCATACAATACAAATATATATATTATGTGCATCAAAATGGTCATAAACACTTCAATGATTTTGTCATTCTATAAAGAATTATCTTTTCTGATCTTACCATTTGCTTTCTTCTCCAGTTGTTTATAACATGGGACAACTTGACCACCAATCTATCCTCATGTAATGGTATTGTTGTACAAAGCCTTACCATCAGCTCATTTCCATCCTTAAAAAGACAAAAATAAATCTAAGCAAGACTTGAGTGTCACATTTTTGCCCATTCCTTACCATGAAATATGGTCTAAACACAAGATAATTATTGGATCAATTAATAACGTTAACCAGGAAATGGATCAATCAACAATTTCAAAACCCAAAAAGTCAAGACTCAACCAACCTGTCCTTTTTTTCAATCAATTCATCAAAAAAACAGAATTTGATTTTTTACCCTAGCAATCAGACAACCAACTCTTTATAAGCTTTTATCTATTTATCCTATATTAGAATTAGGTTTCCCCTATTTTCAAGCTTAAACTATTTTACTTGAACTTAATTTGCTGTATAACAAATTGCCTTTCTTGTCATCTAAAAAAACCTTTTCATCCACTTATTTTTTTTTTCATATGGGTTTTACATCACATCAACATTATTTCAGTTATGTAGCGATGCCCGACTCTTAATGATGGAGGAAGACCCCATACTCAACTGCCCACAAGGGCTGGTCAAGGTGGGTAGAACCATCGGCATTCCGTAAGTCAGTCGGGAGACTGCCTCTCATGAAAATCCATATCCCTCTCAGGATTTGAACCCACGCGGAGAGGGCCATGTGATTTCAAGTTCTGTACTCTAACCACTAGGCCACGGAGGCCCCTCATCCACTTATTACTATTTATTTCAAAAAGTAAGAATAAAAAGAGACAATGGTAATTTGACGTTGTCCTTCGTTCAAAAGTAAGACATGAGCTTTAATTCATTCTATATATATCACAAGCATGTCCGGATGTAACCACTGAAATCTCAGATCACTCAGTAATTGTTTTACATTTTTGGCCCATGAGAATCAATTTCATCATTACAGTATACAATTTTATACGCTAATGAGTTTGCCAATCTAGAAATCTTTTTCCAATAGTAAAAAATCCTTTTTTTATATGGGTTTTTATATTGTACATCACATCAACATTATTTCAGTTATGTAACCATGCCCGACTATTAATGATGGAGGAAGACCCCACACTCAACTGCCCACTATAAGGGCTGGTCAAGGCGGGAAGAACCATCAACATTCAGAAAGTCAGTCGGGAGACTGCCTCTCATGAAAATCCATATCCCTCTCAGGATTTGAACCCACGTGGAGAGGGGCCATGTGATTTCAAGTTCTGTACTCTTAACCACTAGGCCACGGAGCCCCCGTAAAATTCTTAATTTTCTTGTTAACCCTTTACGGTATTTGGCGCCGTTCGCCGCCTTATCGATTACCACATAAAACGCTTTTCGCCGTTATACCTATTACCGTATAAAACCTATTGTGACGTTCTATCGATGACCGCATAGAACGCTTTTTGACAGCTGAAATATTGATTTAACTTTAACCCTTAATTACACACATAAACACACACATCACTTTCTCCAAATTTCATTTTCCTCTGAAATAAATATGTTTTCTTTCATTTCCGATGATAAAATCATAGGGTCAAAGTTTCAACTTTTGCTCTAGAGAGAATCTTTTGATAATGGTCCAACGACACCCTTCTGAAAAAGACGCTATCAAAGTGAGATAAAGGGAATTCAAATTACCAACCCAATTGATATGAGAGGCCTTCAATAACCGGTCATTAAAGATCAAAACAATGCCGATTTGTAAAGACTCAATAAGGATTTCATGCAATTCTTTAGAAAATTTACACATTTCTAAAAATACTATCCAATTAAAATGAGAGCGAGCATACGGCAAGCGACCCGTAAATATGTTTATGACACGTAGCTGTTGTTCAAAGTTGAAAGCAAATGAAAATAAAGCCGTCGAATAAGGGACGTTATAAAGACGGCTACTTAAAGTATTACGTCAATTTTAGTGCTTCCGATCCCAGGTCAGACATCAATGTAGATTCAGAGCAGTCATTTGATCGGTCTTTTGAGCATGAAGATGATGAAATGCTGATAAATCTTACCAATTCGCAGACAAGCAAATTAGATTATTCCTCCGACTTTGACTACAACAACGAATTTTTGGTAGATTCATCACCCATGGACACATATTTTAAGGAAATATAAGCATGATTCGTTGCCATAATTAATTAATTTATACAGTTTTACATGTATTAAAGGACCAGGTTTGAGTACTTTATGAAGCAATATTGCGTTGAAAAACATTTTTTGATTTGGAAATGGTTTTAATGGAAATAGAAGTAAAACGATTCAGTTTTGTTGAGAAATATACAAAGACAAAGCATGTTTCTCCGTCGTGAATAGCATTTTTCGTCAACCAAATTCCTTTCAATTGATGACAAAACAGAAAAACAAATTAGGGATTTCTCAGGGGAAACACATACGTCATTTATTACTTTTGATTTTGTATAATTCACACCACAATATACAGTTTCATCGTTTGTCTAATTTTCTTCACCTTAATCTTAATATGTATGTATCACTAAAAAATAGAAAATAACATCAATTTAAAGGAAATTTGGTTCTCGTCGTCCCTTATTCTCTGTGAAAATCTATTGGATTAACGAAAATTGCATTAATCTTGGTTTAATTAACAGTACCCCAATCAGTGACAATTATCAGAGATAATCCTGTGCAAAAAGGTACCTAGGGTGACTGATTATGTATGCGCTAATGGTCTCCGATAATCGGATAGTTTATACCTATGGTGTCATTGATAAGCCTTATCTCTAGTCCTTAAAGGGTTAAAGACATAGGAAACATGGTATTCTAAAATAATTTCTGGGAAAACATTATCAGCGCCACCCTTTTTCCTCCCTTTGAACTGTAGATAGAAGCCTGCAATTCCTCTATGGTGAAATCATTGTCACGGTTAGGACCATTCACAGACTCAGTCAATATTTTGACTGTTTGAAGTAGATTTGACAGTCTCATTTTGAAACACATTTTAGCTTACAAAACAATATATAGCAGAGTCAACTTTACATTTCTTACTATTTGATCTAAACTTACGAATCTCAGCCCAAAAGATTTGGGGACTCTGAACAGACAAGTTATGTAAATTGTGATTATGAATTTTCTTTTAGCTATATTCTTTAACCAACAATAATTCTTTAGACAGGAATTCAATAAATCTTTATGATTCTGTATTTTACTCCTTTAATATGCTTGATTCGCAAATGCAGTTCACGGCGAGCCACTTCGCAATCAGCATTGAACCATGGACTAACAAACTTTCTACATGGCTTTTTCTTACAATGGTTTTTTGTAGATTTTGTTCCAAATGTGGTAAGAGCGCATTCATGCAAATTATTTGATTGTCAAGTCAAGTACTGAAACGTACTTGTTTATTTATTGTACCATAAATTATCAACTAAACCAAACTGTTTAATTATACCTATTCAACGAGTGATTGTCACAAATTATATCACAACTCGCTATATTGTCACATTTAATCAACAACCATACATTTCCTTCAGTACATATATTTTGATGAGATATTAATTAACAACCTTAATTCGGTGGTGCTATCATTAATTGGATAAGTAATATTACCGTAACTTACAAACTACATTGTTTTCTTTGATAATGGGATAGTTTATGATAGAAATATGCACTCAGGTGCTATTTCATTAGCATCATTTCAAAAAGAATGAAATAGAAAATTACTGGGTCATAATGATATGGGATGTTTTGTCAATCCGGTCATAATGATATGGGATATTTTGTCCACCCCGTCATAATGATATGGGATGTTTTGTCCACCCAGTCATAATGATACGGGACATTTTGTCCACCCAGTCATAATGACATGGGATGTTTTGTCCACCCAGTCATAATGATATGGGATGTTTTGTTCATCCAGTCATAATGATATGGGATGTTTTGTCCATCAGGTCATAATGATTGGGTGTCTTGTCCACCTTGTCATAATGATATGGGATGTTTTTCTAACCCAGTCATAAGGATATGGGATGTTTTGTCCACCCAGTCATAAAGATATGGGATGTTTTGTCCACCCAATCATAATGATATGGGATATTTTGTCCACCCATTCATAATGATATGGGATGTTTTGTCAATCCGGTCATAATGATATGGGATGTTTTGTCAATCCGGTCTTAATGATATGGAAAGTTTTGTCCATCACGTCAAAATGATATGGGATGTTTTGTCCACCCAGTCATAATTATATGGGATGTTTTGTCAATCCGGTCATAATGATATGGGATATTTTGTCCACCCAGTCATAATGATATGGGAGGTTTTGTCCACCCAGTCATAATGATATGGGAGGTTTTGTCTAACAGGTCATAAAGATTTGGGATATTTTGTCAATCGGGTCATAATGATATGGGATATTTTGTCAATCCGGTCATAATGATATGGGATGTTTTGTGCACCCAGTCATAATGATATGGGAGGTTTTGTCCACCCAGTCATAATGATATGGGAGGTTTTGTCTAACAGGTCATAAAGATTTGGGATATTTTGTCAATCTGGTCATAATGATATGGGATGATTTGTCAATCCGGTCATAATGATATAGGATGTTTTGTGCACCCAGTCATAATGATATGGGATGTTTTGTCAATCCGGTCATAATGATATGGGATGTTTTGTCAATCGGGTCATAATGATATGGAATGTTTTGTCCATCCAGTCATGATGATATGGGATGTTTTGTCCACCCAGTCATAATGATATGGAAGGTTTAGTCTAACAGGTCATAAAGATTTGGGATATTTTGTCAATCCGGTCATAATGATATGGGATATTTTGTCAATCCGGTCATAATGATATGGGATGTTTTGTCCACCCAGTCATAATGATATGGAAGGTTTAGTCTAACAGGTCATAAAGATTTGGGATATTTTGTCAATCCGGTCATAATGATATGGGATATTTTGTCAATCCGGTCATAATGATATGGGATGTTTTGTCCACCCAGTCATAATGATATGGGATGTTTTGTCAATCCGGTCATAATGATATGGGATGTTTTGTCCATCACATAAAAATGATATGGGATGTTTCGTCCACCCAGTCATAATTATATGGGATGTTTTGTCAATCCGGTCATAATGATATGGGATATTTTGTCCACCCAGTCATAATGATATGGGATATTTTGTCCACCCAGTCATAATGATATGGGAGGTTTTGTCTAACAGGTCATAAAGATTTGGGACATTTTGTCAATCAAGTCATAATGACATGGAATGTTTTGTCAACCCAGTCATAATGATATGGGATGTTTTGTCCACCCAGTCATAATGATATGGGATCTTTTGTCAATCCTGTCATAATGATATGGGATGTTTTGTCCACCAGGTCATAATGATATGGGATGTTTTGTCCATCCGGTCATAATGACATGGGATGTTTGTCCACCCAGTCATAATGATATGGGATGTTTTATCCATCAGGTCATAATGATATGGGATGTTTTGTTCAGCCAGTCATAATGATATGGTATTTTTTGTCCACCCAGTCATAATGATATTGGATGTTTTGTCTAACAGGTCATTAGGATTTGGCATGTTTCGTCCACCCAGTCATAATAACATGGGATATTTTGTCCATCAGGTCATAATGATATGGGATATTTTGTCAATCCGGTCATAATTTTATGGGATGTTTTGTCAATCCGGTCATGATGATATGGGATGTTTTGTCCACCCAGTCATAATGATTTGGGATGTTTTGTCCATCAGGTCATAATGATATGGGATATTTTGTCCACCAGGTCATAATTTTATGGGATGTTTTGTCAATCCGGTCATGATGATATGGGATGTTTTGTCCACCCAGTCATAATGATATGGGATCTTTTGTCAATCCTGTCATAATGATATGGGATGTTTTGTCCACTGAGTCAAAATGATATGGGATGTTTTGTCCACCCAGTCATAATGATATGGGTTGTTGTTTTGTCCACCCAGTCATAGTGATATTGAATGTTTTGTCCACCAGTCATAATGATATGGGATGTTTTGTCCACCAAGTCATAATGATATGGAATGTTTTGTCCACATGGTCATTGTGATATTGGATGTTTTGTCTAACAGGTCATAATGATATGGGATGTTTTGTCCACCCAGTCATAATGATATGGGATGTTTTGTCCACCCAGTCATAATGATATGGGATGTTCTGTCCACCCAGTCATTATGATATGGGATGTCTTGTCCACCCAGTCATAATGATATGGGATGTTTTGTCCACCCAGTCATAATGATATGGGATATTTTGTCCATCAGGTCATAATGATATGGGATGTTTTGTCAATCCGGTCATAATGATATGGGATGTTTTGTCCAACCAGTCATAATGCCATGGGATGTTTTGTCAATGCGGTCATAATGATATGGGATGTTTCATCCACCCAGTCATAATGATATGGGATGTTTTGTCCATCAGGTCATAATTACAAGGAATATTTTGTCAATCCAGACATAATGACATGGGACGTTCTGTCCACCCAGTCATAATGAAATGGGATGTTTTGTCCACCCAGTCATAATGATATAGGATGTTTTGTCGATCCAGTCATAATGATATGGGATGTTTTGTCAATCCTGTCATAATGATATGGGATGTTTTGTCTAACAGGTCATTAAGATTTGGGATGTTTTGTCCACCCAGTCATAATGACATTGGATATTTTGTCCATCAGGTCATAATGAAATGGGATATTTTGTCCACCAGGTCATAATGATATGGGATGTTTTGTCAATCCGGTCATGATGATATGGGATGTTTTGTCCACCCAGTCATAATGATTTGGGATATTTTGTCCATCAGGTCATAATGATATGGGATGTAATATCCACCCAGTCATAATAATATGGCATGTTTTGTCCACCCAGTCATAATGATATAGGATGTTTTGTCGATCCAGTCATAATGATATGGGATGTTTTGTCAATCCTGTCATAATGATATGGGATGTTTTGTCCACCAGATCATAATGATATGGGATGTTTTGTCCATCCGGTCATAATGACATGGGATGTTTTGTCCACCCAGTCATAATGATATGGGATGTTTTGTCCACCCAGTAATAATGATATGGCATGTTTTGTCCACCCAGTCATAATGATATGGGATGTTTTGTCCACCTGGTCATTATGATATGGGATGTTTTGTCAATCTGGTCTTTATGATATGGAATGTTTTGTCCACCCAGTCATAATGATATAGGATGTTTTGTCCACCCAGTCATAATGATATGGGATGTTTTGTCCACCTAGTCATTATGATATGGGATGTTTTGTCTAACATGTCATTATGATATGGGATGTTTTGTCCACCCAGTCATAATGATATGGGATGATTTGTCCAATCAGTCATATTGATATGGGATGTTTTGTCCACCCAGTCATAATGATATGGGATGTTTTGTCCACCCAGTCATAATGATATGGGATATTTTGTCCACTTGGTCATTATGATTTGGGATGTTTTGTCCAATCAGTCATAATGATATGGGATGTTTTGTCCACCCAGTCATAATGATATGGAATGTTTTGTCCATCAGGTCATAATGATATGGGATGTTTTGTCCACCCAGTCATAATGATATGGGATGTTTTGTCCACCCAGTCATAATGATATGGGATGTTTTGTCCACCCAGTCATAATGATATGGGATGTTTGTCCACCCAGTCATAATGATATGGGATGTTTTGTCCACCCAGTCATAATGATATGGGATGCTTTGGCCACCAAGTCATAAAGATATTGGATGTTTTGTCCACCCAGTCATAATGATATGGGATGTTTTGTCCACCTTGTCATTATGATATGGGATGTTTTGTCCACCTGGTCATTATATTGGATTGTTTGTCCACCTAGTCATAATGATATGAGATGTTTTGTCCACCCGGTCATTATGATATGAGATGTTTTGTCCACCCAGTCATAATGATATGGGATGTTTTGTCCACCCAGTCATAATGATATGGGAATGTTTTGTCCACCCAGTCATAATGATATGGGATGTTTTGTCCACCCAGTCATAATAATATGGGATGTTTTGTCCACCTGGTCATTATGATATGAGATGTTTTGTCCATCAGGTCATAATAATATGGGATGTTTTGTCCACCCAGTCATAATGATATGGGATGTTTTGTCCAACCAGTCATAATGATATAGGATGGTTGAACATGAGTGAAGTATCAACTCATTCTATGTTTATGATACTTGTTGAGATATAAACTTGCATGTTAAAAATAAGCCAAGATCTAAGCAAAAATGGCAGCATAATTTGCTTATGAAAGTTATGAAACTTGATAAGGGACCTTACATAATGACACTTAGCACATGTGTGAAGTATCAACACATTCCATACAGTAGTAAACAATATACAAACTTGTGTGTAAAACTTAATGAAGGTGTGTCACCAACGCCAGGGTGGGTAGTTTAGCTCTCCTTATTCTTCAAATAGTCCAGCTAAAAAATGAAACTTTTTCTTAACATAGAGGAATATCACTTTGAATATATTGGCATCTTCAGAACTTAGTCAGCACTTCAATACAATATTAATTATGAAAGGATTCTGTTTAGCATTTTTTAGCAAGTTTTCTTTGCTACAGGTGTAAAAACATTTTGGTAAATAATCAAAATTCCTGTATAGATCAATTCCAGAGCACATGCGTAGAGAAAAGGTATCGGGTGCAAAGAATTGTCACCTAGTGTTGATTTAACTGTTCTTACAAAGTTAATATATTCCCGATTGCGTCAAATAAGTTTGACAAGGGACCCCATGTGCATGAATTCGGATTTTGCTTAGGGCTCGGATTGAGAAGAAGGGTCGAACACAAAAGAATCAAGGATAAGTTTTTATCCGGAATACAGACATATTAAGTGAATAAATTGATTAAAAAATGATTAATTCAGAACTGAGTAAAATAATCTAATAATTTTCAATAACAGCGGCAATATGGGTCTTCAAACATTGCAACATAATTTTTGTCACATTTGTCCTCAATCAACTGAATCATTCAAAAGTTTGATGAGACAGGAGATATTGCCTGAGATTTACAGTCGTTTCCCCGAAGAGTCGTTTCCCCGAAGTTTATTTATATAGTGGAGAACTTATTTTATATAGTGGATTCGACTTTTTATACTGTGTTATATTTATTAGTTCACAAAATAGTCTACTGATGAGGAAATTAGTGTTATGTTAAACCTAGAATGAATACATGCACATTGAATTTTAAGACATGATTAGAACAAACATCACCATACAAACAAACATTGATGACGCCTATTTATCCCAGGGATGTATATAGTGTATCACATTATTCCAAATCAAGAAAAAAATACACTTTATATTCAATTAACGTTCAGAACTTGGTCATTTTACGAATAAAACTCTTTATAAATATAACTAATTTACTATATAACATAGATAGAATTGCAGTATAAATTACTTTCGGGGAAACGACTCCTTGATTACTAAATAAATTAACTTCGGGGAAACAACTCTTCGAGGAAATGACTCCTCGATTACTATATAAATTAACTTCGGGGAAACGATTCTTCAGGGAAACGACCGTCACCCTTGCCCGATACATAAATTTCTCAATATTTTCCGATCAGGCCATCTATTTCTTTTGAAATCACCTGGTTGAATGGCGACACTTTCAACTGTACAAAAAATATTAATTCGAACAAAACGTAACTATTACGTCAAATAGATCTATGCCTATATGTGTGTTGTCTATTTCGGTGTTTAGCTAAAATGGCGTCGTTAAACGGATTGTCCGAATGTATTGACACTTCTATCGTAATAACAAATGGGTGACGGTCGTTTCGGTAAATGACTAGTTCGGTAAAAAAGTAAACTAGACTAAAAGGTCTGGCTGGTTCGGTAAAAACCTATACTAGAGAAAAGCAATTGTACATAGTGTATGAAATGTATTTGTTTAAGTACTTAAATTAGGAAAATCCTCCTTTAAACAACTAGTTTGATTGTTTTAATTCTTAGGGTGAGACATTCCTACTATAATTGATTAATTTGAGTGTTTGCATTATAAAACGAATTGCACAGATTTTACTTTGATCAAGTCCGAGACATAGATAACATCCATGTCTCTGGTCAACTCATTGATTGTATTTTGTGTGAATTAAAATGATGTAAGTATGAAAATTACAATGTGTATAAAAATAGAAATAAACTATTTTGCATGTATTTAAATGATAGTAAGTGTTTTAATTAACACTAAATTAAAATGGGATTTAACTGTTTTTAACACCAATTTAACTGTTGTTCTCTCTAGTATTGGGATTTACCGAACCAACCAGACCCTTTACTATAGTTTACATTTTTACCGAACTAGTCATTTACCGAACTGACCTGTAATCTAACAAATCACCTGATCGTTTACAATCCTGCTGTCGTAGTCAAGAGAATTTAGTTGATCTAAGAGAAGATTGATATCTGTTTTCGAAGAATCTTCATCTTTGTAGCTAAAGCCCATCAATTTAGAGAAACAGTGTTGAAACTTATCACGTTCTGGGCAGTCGAAATTCGCAGCTACAGCCATGTTGTTTTCGTGGTTATCGTTTCTTTTATTTTTTGAAAAGGTTATTCTAAAACGCAGACGACTCTTACGTAGTGATCTCCCTTCTCATTTGGTTTAGCACTGTACATCACGCGTAGTTTTATAGCCTGGGGTCCGGGTCACGACCCAGGCTAAGTTGGTTAACTAGATGAAAAAGGAGAAAACACCTACAAATGGAGTCCGTGATATTCTAAATAATAGAATTGAAATTAAGTTATTGAGATGATAAATGTCCAATTAATGACAATTACTTGCTTATTCGCGACAAAAGCCATGAATACTCAGGTGCGTGTCTTTTCACGACAAAAGACGGAGTAGACGGGGCATTGGGTGAAATTCCCCGCACTATAGATATCATAGCTTGGGTATTAATTGAATAGAAAAGAGGATTTCTTTCTTCTTTTTTTTCTTTTCTTTTTTTGCTTTATATGACTGCATATAACCAAGATGCAGTGCCATTGATAAATTGAATATCTTGATTGCTTAACCAGAAAGTAGGGCTTACTCTTTTACACAGTATTCTTTATCGATTGTCTTGCATATTGTTTCAAAATAACATATAAATTCGTCACAAGTCTGAAATTACGACATGGAAAGAAATTAGAAAGGGAGCTCATCAAGCTGGCTGAGGTTATGAACAATTATCACCCTACATGTTTTTTTACGCAATCGAACAGTCGGTGAGCGATCGCTTATTAACAATCAGGAGCGACAATTCAGTCGTTGGCCCATAGTAAGAGAACGCAGGAGTCAGACCCCAAGGCAAGAGAAGGCCCACTTGCTTGGATCCAAGGAATGTCGATGTATTATGTAGGCCTAGTCTTTGTCAAGTATCCGCCTGGTACAATGTATGGTAATCGAATATACGATAATCTTGAATGGTGGATTTAAACCTTTACTTCAAAAATTAGGGGCCTCCGTGGCCTAGTGGTTAGAGTACAGAACTTGAAATCACATGGCCCCTCTCCGCGTGGGTTCAAATCCTGAGAGGGATATGGATTTTCATGAGAGGCAGTCTCCCGACTGACTTACGGAATGCCGATGGTTCTACCCCTTGACCAGCCCTTATGGGCAGTTGAGTATGGGGTCTTCCTCCATCATTAAGAGTCGGGCATCGCTACATAACTGAAATAATGTTGATGTGATGTAAAACCCATAAAAAAATTAAAAATTAAATTTGTCAATGGCAAGTTACCATTACTGTAATGCAGGGGAAGTAACTAGTGGAGGAGTTTGTGTTTACTTATTGGAGTTATCTCTCTTCTACCAAAATGTGTTTTTCTTTATGGAAAACAACATCGCATCCTCACGACTGTTCTATCAATTATCAACGGAATATTTTGGTTGCTAAATTTTCACATCGCATTGACAATTATTTAGTTGCGATGATCAGGTCATCGCAGGATAAACGAATTGAGACAGACCCGTTACTTAATTACCACAGGGGTTGAACATCGCCATTGTAACAATAGTTTATCGTTTGCTTTAAACATATTTTGTTGGCCAGAATATACATAGTTATAATATAGAAATTCAGTACAAATCGTAATTAGCAAATGGGTCGAGCTACAAGTTCTTTAACCTAGTTACAGCTCTCCTCTTCTGGTGTATAGGTTGATAGGTTGCAACATAGGTCATGACAATATTACACTATGTTATTAACAAATCATACGTATTCACATAACATATCAAACACGTACGACAGTGGTGAGAAAATATAACATATCTGAACGAGATAGAGACGATTAGAGCAAAAGAGCAAAGATGATTTAGACATAACATTTCACATTAGTGTAGAAGAGTACAGAAAGAAGAAGAATAATGCAAAGATGAAGTATAACAAGGGCCTGGATTTGGAGTTACAAATCAAAACGTTTTGGCAACTTTATATACTCATGGACGTCTTCGACAGTTAAAACATTCTTTGGTCCGATAGATTGCTGCATCTAAAGAGTAATGCAATTACATATTTTTCAAATCGAAAAAAGTAGTGTTCAGAATTTTCTTTTTCGTTACAAATTTCACAACTATCTGTTTGCCAAATGTTTTTTAAGACGATCGCTATTTAGATTGCTACAATTATTTCTTAAACGTGCATGTATAAGTGTAGGGCGACAGTGGTGCAGAGGTCATGTACCGAGGGTACCGGGTTCGAATCCCCGTTAGGCGAGGTGAAAATTGCCGAGACCAACCAATGAATCTGTGTAGTTGTATCCAGGAAGCAGACTCAAAAGTGATTTATCCAAGTTATAAGAACTTGTTTCACAATCGATGTAAAATAAATAAGTTCTATACAATGGCGGATATTGGTATGAGATCCAACGCCCCTAATCCGTTAACATCACTCAAGATATATATGACGGTAATCATCCCATTATTGTTGTACGTATGCGAGTTGTGGAATAACATGAAAGCTGCGATATTGCTCATCTAAATAAACTCCGACATTGGATTGCAAAAGTTATACAAGGATTTCAAATCCGAGTCAGGTCCGACATGTGTGAATCAATACTAGGTTTAGATCGGGTCACAGCTCTAATTGACAAGAAAAAGCTCATGTTTTTATTCAAAATACTTAATCTTGATAGTTCATCGGTATGCGAACTTATGAAAGTAAGAAAATACTCACAGCATATTCATAACCCAACTAAACTTAAGTATGGGTATATACCTGATATATGTAACATAATGATTTTAACTTGAATTTTCTAATCAACACATACATGCATGAACATTGTTTTCTCCATAATAAATCTCTATGTAGGCGTTATGTAAACAATGATGTCGACCAAATAGAAAAAGGCGAATGGCTAGTTCGCATTCAGGCGGCAGATTTTTCAAGGTTTACCCGATTGCATTCGGAGACAAAACCCTGTCAACTATATTCACTGTACGGTACAGGTATAGCTTCGCATAAAATAGCATTTATTGCTAAATTATAGGTAACTATTCCAGACGAAAGCCCAATTACTATGTAATTTGTGTGATCGGTTGAACTGTGATAAAACTATTCATCTTCTTAATGAATGCTCAGTTACGAGAGGTTTGAAATGTGAATTATGCATATTCAATAGATAAAAACTTGTATGTTGAACTGGTGCTTGCAACTAGCGAAAACTTTATGTTGATGGTCCTTGGTGCAAGTCCCAGCTCAATATGTAACGAAACTGAACTAATGCAGTTTAGACAAAATGCATATTTATATGTTTATCGATGTTTCAAAGGACCGTATCAGGCACTATAATTAGTAATTTACCATTACATGTTAGTTTTTCAAAGAGCCTAACAATACAAGTATTCTATTAAGTTAACAAAACACCGGTACTCGATCCAAGTATGACTTATAAACTATACCGGTACTCTATTCAGGTATTCCAATGACATATATAATATACCAATAGGTCTATCCCATTAGTTACGTAACAATATACTAAGGGGTCGCGTGCGTTATACATTACACCAGTTTTTTACCCCATAAAACAAAATACCTGTTCTCTACTCCAGTTCTCCCTAGACTTATTCAATATACAAGTACTCTATCAATTACTGTCGTTTCTAACACAAAATACTAGTACGCTACCCCACTTTTCCCGGGCATAAACAATACAACAGTACTCTATCCTAGTTTTACCGTGACTTATTCAATATAGAAGTACTCAATCAATTACTGTCGTTTCTAACACAAAATACTAGTACGCTACCCCACTTTTCCCGGGCATAAACAGTATACCAGTACTCTATACTTGTTATACCATGAAACACAAGATACTAGTAATGATATTACTTATAACAGTATTTCTATCCTATGACTTATACAATGTTCTAGTACTCTATCCCAATACTCAAATGACTTAAGATAAACATGTTCTTTATTCTTGTATTCATACGACTTATACACTATACCAGTACTCTATACAAGTAATATCCTTCTACTACCCTTACTTGTGACTTATTCAATCAATATAATAGAACATTATATTAATATTCGAATGACTTATACAATATACTTGTACTATATACCAATAATCCCCTGATGTCTGAAATATACAAGTTTTCTATTCAAGTAGTCCTGTGCCTAATACAATACAAAATTAGTATTTCTCATTTTATACAAACCGGTTCTCTATCCTTAAACTACAAAAACTTATACGATAAACCGGTACTCTATCCTTAAACTACAATGTTTTATACAATATACCGGTACTCTTTCCAAGTACTACAATGTCTCATACAATAAATTGGTACTCTATCCTTGAAATACAATGACTTATAAAATATACCAGTACTCTATTCTTGAAGAACAATGTCTCATACAATAAACCGGTGCCTTATCCAAGTACTCCAATGACTTATACAATATATATATTTACTCTATCATTGAACTACAATGACTGAAACAATATACCAGTACTTTATCCTTGAACTAAAATGACTTATACAATAAACCGGTACTCTATCCTTGAACTACAATAACTTATACATTATACCAGTACTCTATACTTGAACTAAAATGACTTATACAATATACCAGTACTCTATCCAAGTACTTTAATGACTTATATAATAAACTGGTACTCTATCCTAGTCCTCCAATGTCTAATACAATGAACCGGTACTATATCCTAGTAATCCAATGTCTAATACAATAAACCGGTAATCTATCCAAGTACTATCATGTATTAAACAATGTACCAGTACTCTATCCTTGAACTAAAATGACTTTTACAATATACCGTCACTCTATCCTAGTACTCAAATGTCTTATACAATATACCAGTACTCTATCCAAGTACTTTAATGACTTATATAATAAACTGGTACTCTATCCTAGTCCTCCAATGTCTAATACAATGAACCGGTACTATATCCTAGTAATCCAATGTCTAATACAATAAACCGGTAATCTATCCAAGTACTATCATGTATTAAACAATGTACCAGTACTCTATCCTTGAACTAAAATGACTTTTACAATATACCGTCACTCTATCCTAGTACTCAAATGTCTTATACAATAAACCAGTACTCTATCCTCATCCTTGAACTACAATGTCTTATACAATATACCAGTACTCTATCCTAGTTCTTCAATGTTTTAAACAATGTTAATGTATTCTATCCTAGTACTCCAATGTCTTATACAATATACCGGTACTCTATCCTTGAATTACAATGACTTATACAATATACCATTACTCTATCCTAGTTCTTCAATGTTTTAAACAATGTTAATGTACTCTATCCTAGTACTCCAATGTCTTATACAATATACCGGTACTCTATCCTTGAATTACAATGACTTATACAATATACCATTACTCTATCCTAGTTCTTCAATGTTTTAAACAATGTTAATGTACTCTATCCTAGTACTCCAATGTCTTATACAATATACCGGTACTCTTTCCTTGAACTACAATGACTTATACAATATACTATCTTAGTTCTCCAATGTCTTATACAATATACATGTACTCTATCTTAGGACTCCAATGTGATACACAATATGCATGTACTCTAACCTAGTTCTCCAATGTCTTATACAATATACCGGTTCTCGTTCCAAGTACTACAATGACTTATACAATAAACCGGTACTCTATCCTTGAACTACAACGGCTTATACAATATACAGGTACTCTATCCTAGAAGTACAATGTCTTATACAGAAAACCGGTACTCTATCCAAGTAATAAAATGAATTATACAATAAACCGGTACGCTGTTCATAACATACAATGTCTTATTCAATAAACCGCTACTCTATCCAAGTACTAAAATGACTTATACAAGATACTGATACTCTTTTCTTGAACTACAATAACTAATACAATATACTGGTACTCTATCCTAGTATTCCATTGTCCTATACAATAAACATGTACTCTATCCTTAAACTACAATGTCTTATATAATAAATACTATTATACTCTATCCAAGAACTCCAATGTCTTATACATTATACCAGTACTCTATCCTTGGACTACAATGTCTTAAACAATATACTAATTCTCTATCTTAGTACTCCAATGACTACTACAATGTATCAGTACTCTATCCTTGAACTATAATGTCTTATACAATATACCGGTACTCTATCTTAGTACTCCAATGTCTTATACAATAAACCGGTACTCTATCCTAGTTCTACAATGTCTTATACAATTTACCGGTACTATATCCTAGTTCTACAATTTCTTATACAATGTACCAGTACTCTATCCTTGGACTACAATGTCTTAAACAATGTAACATTACTCTATCTTAGTACTCCAATGTTTTATACAATATACCAATACGCTATCCTTGAACTGCAATATCTTATACAATATACTGGTACTCTATCCTAATTCTACACTGTCTTATACAATTAACCGATACGCTATCCAAGTACTACAATAACTTATACAATAAACCAGTACACTGTCCTTGACTTAGTACAAAAATAAATTAATGATCTATTAAAAAAGTCATTGGAGTACTACAATGGAAAAGTGGTATTTTGAATGAGTCATAGCATTACTAGAATAAACGACTTGTATATTGAATGAGACAATGGAGTACTAAAAAAGAGCACATGTATATTGTTTAAGTCATTTGAGTACTAGGATAGAGTACATGTTTATTATATAAGTCATGGGAGTACTATGATAAAAAACTCGTCTACTAAAAGATTCATTGGAGTAATACAATTGAGTACTGGTATATTTAATAAGTCATTGGAGTACAAGGATAATGGACTGGTAAATTGATTAAGTCATGGGAGTACTAAGAAAGATCTATGGTTTAATAATTGGAATGTTAGGGTTAAAAAAAGAACGAAAAAGTCATTGGAGTAATACAATTGACCTTACGACACAGAGCAGTTAACCACGCCCACCAAAAACAGGGGAGGTCACTCTAATTTTCTCCGACATTCCGAGTAGAATGTAGAATACCGTCAGTGCACAAACTAGATCCCTGTCTGACGATTTCGAATAATCTTATTTGAAATCGGAGATATTCTAACAAAATAAACACTTGCCTTTGTTGCTGGATGCTACGTACATAGCGTGACAATTTGTAAAGAAGATGTTAAATTTGTGAGCGTTAGCATATACATAGTTAATAAGCTCTGTTATATGTGTCTTTGGCGTTAAAGGAGTGATTTACCCCAGCGGTGTGGGGTCCGATCGGCACCAAATACGATCGATTCATAGTCCCACCAGACTCGGGTCTGATCGACATTGGTCCGTTCGGCACTGGTTCGACCGGACCTTCAAAATGACCGTATTACATGCTACTTCAAAACAGTTATTATGACATATTTGATCGTTACGAACAAAATGACCTCATATTTTTGTTTAACGTTTTAAATTTTAATTCTACTTAAAAAGCGTATCTTGAATGATTCAAAATGCAGACCTACTAATTTTATCATGTTGAAAATGGTATAATAGTGCTAGTCATGTTGCGATTCTGATATAAGAACATGCTGATTACAACACCCTATTTTGTAGCCATTTAAGATGATAATAAAGCCATTTGAACATAACATTTTGTATGCTACTCACTCGATTATTCTAACATTTACTACTTGATTACGAACTAAGGTTCATTTTACCAAACGCAACATTTTCATCTGTCCCAAATGTTAAGAGTTTGCAGACCACATTTCAATGAAAATGATGAAACATCCTTTGATAGGGCAGAAAACATTGTCGGAAAATGAAAAATTGCTCGTTAAGAGCATTTTCTCCTTTTCTCACAATCTTTTTCATAGTTGTCTTTAACAAAGTGGTCAAATGTCGTTTTTGTTTGGTAAAGGGTTAACAAACTTCGATTGTTACAAGGATTAAGGGTTGTTACGCTAAATAACATCAATCTGACACAATTGCACTTTATGGTCAAGTCACAAATCCTTTATTGTTTAGCCGATCGGCGGTCTTTGTGATCAACTATTAACCACCAAGGGTGTGTTTTACAACATATCAAAGCAATCATGTCTCCTCAAATTCTTTATTGTATCCGGATTAAGTTGCAACAAGGAGCTATGTGTTTGTCTTTTGTAATGGCTTTAAAATTTGGATACGATACATCGATAATTACAGGTAGGTGGATTGATGAGCTATAACAAAAAAAGTAAATTGTTTGATTAAGTGCTCTAATGGTCCATTTAAGAACAAAATTTATTAATCAAAATCCAATTTGAAGAATTTGTATATATCTAACTGGAAACCATGTACTCTCACATCATTATCGATCAATATTGTCATGTATTTTTAGATTACATTTGATTCATAATCCAATGCAACTATTGACATTTGCCACTATGTGTTTATTCCGTTTTTAAAAACATCGAATTTTCGTTTTCAAACGAAGATTAAAGTAAAAAAACATTTACTTTATTCTGAAAGAACAAAATTAAAATAAAACAATATTTCATATTTCTTTCCTTTACATCGTTTACATTAACGGTATGCATAAATTTACTAATTGCGTGTTTTTTCAGACATTTCACAATAAATATGACAGATTTCGGAAACGGGATTAACTCTACTTCACCCACAAGTTTCTCCTTATATATAATGTCTCTATTGTAAGTACTTTAACAATATCTCTTAACCATTTTAAACAATATTGACGAAGAAATATCAAAGTACAATAGTGCTATGTGTTGACGGAGTCGCACAGCTTGTCGGAGAAAATGGCGGATAGCGACCGAAGTGGTCGCTGATTGGTCAGTTCATCTGTCAATCAAAGTCTGTCGTAAGGTCAATTGAGTACTGGTTTATTGAATAAGTCATGGGAGTTTTTAAAAAGAGTACATGTATGTTGTTTAATTCATTTGAGAACTATGATAGAGTACATGTTTTTTTGTATACGTCATAACGAGGATAAGGAACTGGTATATTGAATAAGTAATTATTGAATAAGTAATTGGAGTACTACGATAGAGTTCTGGTATATTGAAAAAGTCATTGGAAATCTAACATAAAGGTTTGGAATATTGAATGAGTCATTGTAGTACTACAAGTGAGTATTGTTATATTGAATAAGTCATTGTCCAGAATGCTAGATTAAAGTACTTGTATAAAGTCATGGGATTACTAGAAAAGAGAATATGCATATGGTATAAGTCATGGGAGTACTAGGATGGAATACTGGTCTATTTAAAAAATTATTGGAGTAATACAATGAAGTACTGGTATATTGAATGAGTCATTGGAGGACTAGGAAAGAGTACTGGTATATTGAATATGTCATGGGAGTACTAGGATAGAATACTTATCTATTAAAAAAAGTCATTGGAGTGTTAGGATTAACTACTGCTATATTGAGTAAGTCATTAGAATACTAGAATTAAGTACTGGTATATTGAATTAGTCATTGGAATACTAGATTAAATTACTTGTATATTGAATAAGTCATGGGATTACTAAAATAGATTTCATTTATACTGCATTAGTCATTTGAGTACTAAACTTGAGTACTGGTATATTGATAAAGTCAATGATCTATTAAAATGTCATTTGAGTACTAGGATGGTGTTGATGTTTATTGTTTAAGTCATTGGAGTACGAGGATGGAATGCTGATCTATTAAAAAGTATTTGGAGTACTAGGATTAAGTATTGGTATATTAAATAAACCTTTGGAATACTAGAAAAAAGTAATGGTATATTGAATAAGTCATTTGATTACTAAGATAGAATACTAGTATATTGAATAAGTCATTTGAATTCTAGGACATATTGATCGTATTAGTCATGGGAGTATTAGGATGGAATATTGGTCTTTTCAAAAATTCATTGGAGTCCTTGGATTGAGTACTGGTATATTGAATAAGTCATTGGAATACTAGAAGAACGTACTGGTATATTGAATAACTCATGGGATTACTAGAAAAGAGTAGATGCATATTATACATATTATATAAGTCATTTGAAATCTAGGATAGAGAACATTTTTATTGTATAAGTCATTTGAGTTCTAGGATAGAAATAGAATTGAGTACTAGTATATTGAAAATGACTATGGAGTACTTGGACAAGATTACTAGTAAAGAGTACTTGTATGTTGAATAAGTCATTAGAATACTAAAATAAAGTACTGGTATATTTAATAAGCCTTTGGAGTACTAGGAAAGAATAATGATCTTTTAAAAAAATTCATTTGAACACTAAGATATATGCATAGTTATTGTATAACTAATGGGATAACAAGGATAGTACTGGTCTATTGGAGTACTAGAGAGAATATATTGAATAAGTCATTGCAATATTAGAATAAAGGTCTGGTATAGTAAATGAGTCATTGAAGAACTGGGATTGAGCATCGGTATATTGGATAAGTCAATGGAGTACAAGGATAGAGTACATGTTAATTGTATAAATTATTCGAGTACTAAGATAGAAAACTGATGTATTAAAGTCTTTGGAGTATTAGGATTAAAGTATTTGAATATTGAATAAGTCATTGGAATACTAAGATAATTACCGATTTCGGGTGTGAGTCCCAGGAGTACCTAGGATAAAGTTCATGTTTCTTGTATATGTCATTTGAGTACTATGATAGAATACAGGGTTATTGTATAAGCCATTGGAGAACAAGGATAAACTATGTGTAGAAGGGTGCGGATTAGATAAGTAAGACATGCGCCGATTGATTTCCTTTAATAACTGGTCTCTGGATAGGCGATTGTCTACAAGAGAATATGTACAATCATAAGCATCTGACATTTTACAAATAGCATCACATACATAATGAAGTAAAATGAAGTATAATGAAGTAATAGGAATATTGAAGTCGATTGGTTAATCTATGTTTTTAAACGTTTAAACAGTAACTGATTCCGTTACTTTGAACAGTCAATTAAAATATTTATTTTCAATTTACCAATTAATAATTTACCATTAATAAACTTATGTAATTAATTAATTAATTAATTAATTTAATTAGTTGTGTGTAAACATATACAAGTTTAATTCGATTTACCACTTACTAAACATTAACGAATCTTCTATAACACATCCTTCTCATTTGACGTAAAAATTGAAACTGACGAAAATAAACAAGATTGCGCGACGTAACGTACGTTTTGACGTTCAATTAACTTTAAAAACGCGCCAAATTAAAAAAGACGTTATCACGTCTTTTACACTATGCGTATCAGGTTTATTGTCCTTGAAGTACTATGACAGAGTACATGGTTATTGTATTAGTCATGGCAGTACTTGGATAGATTCATGATCTAATAAAAAAGACATTTGAGTACTAGGACTGAGCACTGGTATATTGAATAAGTCATTTGAGTACTAGGATGAAATACTGGTATATTGAACAAGTCCTTGGAGTACTAGGATTGAATACTGGTATATTAAAAAATGCATCGGAGTACTAAAACAGAATACTGGTATATTGAATAAGTCATTGGTGTACAAGGATAGAGTATTGGTATATTAGATAACCCATTGGAGTACTTGGATTGAGTTCTGGTAAAATGAATGAGTCATAAGAAATTAAAATAGAGTACTGGTATATTGTATAAGTCATTGGAATACTTGAATAAAGTATTGGTATATTAAATAAGTCGTTGGAGTACTAGGATAGAGTACGGCTATATTTGATAAGTCGTGGGAGTACAAAGATAGATTCATGATCTATTAAAAAAGTCATTAATAGGACAAGGACTGAGCACTGGCATATTGAATAAGTCATTTGAGTACTAGGATTAAGAACTGGTATATTGAACAAGTCATTGGGGGTACTGGTATCTTGAATAAGTCATTGGAGTGCAAGGATTCAGTACTGGTCTATCAAAAAATTCATCGGAGTACTAGAACAGAATACTGGTATATTGATTAAGTCATTTGTGTACAAGGATAGAGTACTGGTATATTAAATAACTCATTGGAGTACTAGGATTGAGTACTGGTATATTGAACAAATCATAGGTGTACTAGGACTGAGCACTGGTATATTGAATAAGTTATTGGAGTACGAGGATTGAGTAACGGTATATTGAATAAGACATTCATCACTAAATGTATGTCATTTGAGTACTAAGATAGAATACTGGTCTATTAAAAAAGTCATTGGAATAATTCAATTGAGTAGTGGTCTTTTGAATAATTCATCGCAATACTAGAATTAAGTACTGGTATATTGAATAAGTCTTGGGAGTACTAGGATAAAGAACTGGTATACTGAATAAGTCATTAGAATACTAAAATCTAGTATGGGCTTACTAGAAAATAATACATGTATATCGTAAAACTCATTTTGGTAACAGCATCCAGTACATGTTAATTCTATGTCATGGGAGTACTTTGATAGATTTATGATCTATTAAAAAAGTAATTTGAGTACTAGAATTTAGCACTGGTATAATGAATAGGTCATTTTAGTACTAGGCTTTAGTACTAGAATATTGAAAAAGTCATTGAATTGCTAGGATATAATAATTATCTATTAAAAAGTCATTGGAAAACTAGGACTGCACTTGTATATTGAAACTGGTCTTCTAAAAAAGTCAACGGAGTACTAGAACAGAGTACTGGTCTTTTGAATAAGTTATTGGAGTACTAAGATAGATTATTGGTATATTGAATAAGTCATTGGTGAACTAGGACTGCGTACTGGTATATTAAATAAGTCATTGGAGTACTGGTCTACTAAAAAAGTCAAAGGAGTACTAAAATAGAATACTGGTCTTTTCAATAAGTTATTGGAGTACTAGGATAGGGTACTTTTCTACTAAAAAGTCAACGGAGTACTAGAACAGAATACTGGTATATTGAATAGGTCATTGGTGTACTAGGATAGAGTACTAGTATAATGAATAAGTCATCGGAGAATTAAAATAGAGTACTGGTATATTGATTAATTCATGGGATTACTAGAAAAGAGTACATGTATATTGAACAAGTCATTGGAGTATGTGGATTGAGTACTGGTCTACTAAAAAACTCATTGGAGTACTAGAACAGAATACTGGTATATTAAATAAGTCATTGGAATACTAGGATTCAGTACTTGTCTACTAAAGTGAACGGAGTCCTAAAACAGAATACTGGTATAATGAATAAGTCATTGGAGAAACAAAATAGAGTAGTGGTTTATAATTCATGGGATTACTAAGATAGAGTACTGGTATATTAAACAATTCATTGGAGTACTAAGATTGATTATTGGTCTACTGGAAAAGTCAACAGATTACTAGAACAGAATATTTGTATATTTAATAAGTCATTGGAGTACAAGGATAGAGTAGTAGATCGTGTAAAGCGTCCACTTCTGCCTTAAATGTTTCCATACTTTCGTTTGTACAAGGAAGGTAAACCTGTATAACGTACAAGAACGACGATTCGAGGGCTATTTTGATTGCTGCTATTCTTTCGCTGTTTGTATCTGCATCGTTTATATCCTTGTGCCACAGTAATGCAAACACCACCCTGACCGTATTGTCGATCATTGAAAATTCGCACATTACTACATGTTACAACATGAGCGTTGTAATCTTCGTTTAAAATATTAAGCATGTGTTTTTTATGTTCCATTAACCAGTGTTCCGATATCCCACACACAGAGATGTTTCTTGCTTTATGCCAGGTCAAAAGTCTGAGTTCACAAACTTGTTAACTAGTATTCATTTTCTGTTTGGTATTGATTACAAGTAAATCTTTGCATGAAGTCCGATTTCCTAAGCCATGGTCTACAGTATATGCCTGTTGGCCACAAGTTCGAATCTTCTATTATCTCAGCTTGGTCACTGGTATATTGACTACAATTTGAGCCGATAAACAGTCCGTCCGACGCGTCGTGACAAATTTGACCGTTTTATACACGATTCCTAGTTCTGTGAGGAAATCTTCAAGAACTGCCTCGTTACTATCCGGGCTGATACCTGTTATAAGGTAAGCTTTGCCTTTACGACGAAGTACTCCCTTGAACTTGTTCTGGGCTTCGATTTGGTGGCTATCACTATACGTGTTGATATGTCAGTTTGGTGAGCGCTTCGATCCTGGGCAGGTACCGGATGAATGGATCTTGACTTCGCAGAACTGGTCTATACAGGGATGTGCGATCCTGGCAAATCCGAACTAACCGAGTGGGCATGGTTAGCGTCAAACCCTATGCTATTACAATGAGAATCAGTATTACTTTTATCCGAAATATTTGAAAGCTGAACGGGACTTTTTTGTTTTGAAAGATGATTAGGTGAACAACGAAGTTGGGAACCTGTCGGACAATATGATGTCTCATTGTCATTGTTTTGAAGCCGTTCTGTGTTGTTGGCACTGTTTATGGATTGTAATAGATACCCAGTTTGTGGTTCGATGAAACTTGGTATATACGGACTACTTTTGTCAGCAGTGGGGACATTGAGTATTGTTTCAGGTGCCCTTTTTGAATGATTCCATGAAGCGAATTGCTCAAACGACGTTTGAATAATTGAACCAAGATCGTCAAATTTCGAAGAAAGTTTGTTCAGGAAGCAGTTGACTTTATCTTCAACTTTATCACTACACGCTGATTGTTTCAGTTTTGCTTCCACATTCTTAAATTTACCTTCCAAGCTTTTTTGTGTATTTTCATATGCCTTTTTATCCACACACACTGTTTTCAATGCTTTCAATTTTTTCAAGCAATTCTTTATTATTTAGTTTGACTGTATTTGTTCTTTGTATTTCCTTGTCAAGTACATCTGATACAGTTCGGGAGTTTTCGTTTGTACTCTCTGACAAATATGTCTATAGTCTTTGGCATTTTATTTCTACACGATTCGAGTTTTTTTACACTTTCTGAGAGGTCTGAAAGACAAATTGACAGTTTAGGAGTTGCGTCGCTGAATCAGGCTGAGTTCTTGCTTATAACGCTAGCACTCGATGCGAGCTCTTTTTCATACTGTTGACTTCACTACTGATATCGCCTATAAGTTTGGTCAGTTTCTCATTCATCTGACGGGATTCTGCTTTCAATGTATGAATTTCCACCTGCATTTCGGTAATTATACCTTTGATATAGGAGATATCTGTAGCTTGGATTTCCCTGTTTTGCATTTGAGATGACCTGTCTTTTTCGCAATGTTGCGAAGATCTGAAGAGATGTTTTATATCAGACACATGTCCACAGATAAATTGGTTCAGTACGAAACAGTTATTTGCATATTTATTAGCAATTGAACCCCTCGCGGATTTTCGACGTTCTTTTAATACGCCTACTTTGCACGATCTCCTAGAGTTGACCTATATTGTGAAATGCTGTCCTCATCTGACTTTAATATGTTTAGCAGCCTACTAAGGTATTCGTCTTTAGGGAGATTATATAGAGTATCATCGACACTGGTTGGGGGATATAATGTAAATGGTGGGGGTGATATAGTTTTTACATATGTTTGTTCCCATTCGTGATTTTGAGATGCGTGGCTGTCCAGATCTAGTAAGGTAAAATCGTTGCATTTTTCATTGAAGTCTTCACACACGAAGTTCTGAAAATGGTTTCATCGGAATCCATAGTCCGTTATTTCAAGTGTTTTACTCACGTTTGAAGTATTCGGGTGTTTCCGACAGTTTCCAGTTTTACAGCGAAGTAGGCATTCCAAGACGGTTCGGCAATAGTCGTGATCCGAGCTGATTCGGGTTTATCGACCTTTGAGTTTACCCACGGTGTAAAACACTTTGTTTGATAAGTAACGCTCAATTTGACAACAACTCACTGACAAATAACTGATCAATCGTGACGACTGTTCGTATTTTTCCTTTTATATAATGAAACTGTATCAAAAATCAAAAACTTGTTAATGTAGCATATATATTTTCACAACACCATACCTGTCATCATGACGACGATTTTGATATGAAATTACACTATGAAGTCCACCGAGTCATAACATAAATCTATTTTTTCCCGGAGCTCAATAAAACATGACCGCGCGGTCTCGACATGCATCTAAAATAAATATATAAGAATACTAAAATAAAGTTCTTGTTACATTTAATAAGTCATTGGAGTACTGGGATAGAGTACTGGTATATTGAATTACTCATTGGAGTACTAGGATTGCGTACTGGTATATTGGACAAGTCATTTGAATACTAGGATTGAGTACTGGTATATTGAATAAGTAATTGGGGTACTATGATAGAGTACTGGTATAATGAATTAGTCATTGGAATACGAGAATAAAGCATTAGTATATTAAATAAGTCATTGGAGTACTAGATAGAGTACTGGTATATTGAATAAGTCATTTGGGTAATATGATAGAGTACTTGTATAATGAATAAATCATAGGAGAATTAAAATAGAGTACTGGTATATTGAATAAGTCACTGGAATACTAGAATAAAGTATTAGTATATTGAATAAGTCATTGGAGTATTAGCATTGCGTACTGGTATATTGAATAAGTCATTGGAGTACTAGGATTGATTTCTGGTCTTTTATAAAAATTCATCGGAATACTTGAAAAGAATACTTCTCTTTTGAATAAGTCATTGCAATACTTTTATAAAGTACTGTTATATTGAATAAGTCATTGCAGTACTAGGATAGAGTACTGGTATATTGTAAAAGTCATTTGAGTAGTAGAATTGAGTAATGGTACATTGTATAAGTCATTTGAGCACTAGAATTGAGAAGTGGTATAGTGAACAAGTCATTGGAGTACTAGGATAGAGTACTGGTATATTGAATAACTCATTTGAGTACTATGATAGAATACTGGTATATTGAATAAGTCATGGGATTACTAGAAAAGATAACATATATACTGAATTAGTCATTTAAGTAATAGGATACAGTACATGTTTATTGTATAAGTCATGGGAGCACTAAGAAAGATTAATGATCTATCAAAAATGTAATTGGAGTACTCAAATTGAGCACTTGTAAATTAAGTAAGTCATTGGAGTACTAAGCTTGTGTACTGGTATATTGATAAAGTCATTGAAGTATTAGTATAGAATAATGATATATAAAATGTCATTGGAATACTAGGATAGTGTTCATGTTTATTGTTTAAGTCATTATAGTGCGAGGATAGAATGCTGATTTATTTAAAAGTCTTTGGAGTACTAGAATTTAAATATTGGTATGTTAAATAAGTCATTGGAATACAAGAAAGAAGTACTGGTATATTGAATAAGTCATTGGAATACTAAAACGTACTGGTATATTGAATAACTCATGGGATTACTAGAAAAGAGTACATGCATATTATACATATTATTTAAGTTATTTTAGTTCTAGGATAGAGAACCTTTTTATTGTATAAGTCATTTGAGTTCTAGGATAGATTAGAGTACTTATAAAGAGTACTTGTATGTTGAATAAGTCATAAGAATACTAAAATAAAGTACGGATATGCTAAATAAGTCTTTAGAGTACTAGAAAAGAATTATGATCTTTAAAAAAGTCATTCGAAGACTAAGATAGATGCATGTTTATTGTATAAGTCATGGGAGTACAAGGATAGAGTACTGGTCTATTGACAAAGTCATCGGAGTACTAGCAGAGAATACTGGTATATTGAATAAGTCATTGTAATATTAGAATAAAGGACTGGTATAGAAAATAAGTCATTGGAGAACTAGGATTTAGCATTGGTATATTGTATACGTCATTGGTGTACTAGGATAGAGTACTGATCTATTAAATTCTTTGGACTACTAGGATTAAAGTATTTGAATAATGAAATTAAGTCATTGGAGAACTAGGATAATTACCGATATAGGGTTTAAGTCCCGGGAGTACTAGGATAGAGTTCATGATTATTGTATATGTCATGGCTTAACAAGAAAAGAGTTCATGCTTATTGTACTTGTCATGGGAGTAGATGTATATGTCAGTGTATATTGTATTAGTCATGGGATGACAAGGATAGAGTACTGGTCTTTCTAAAAAGTCATCAGAGTACTAGAAAAAAATACTGGTATATTGAATAAGTCATAAAAATACTAAAATATAGTACTGGTATATTGAATAAGACATTGGGGTACTAGGATTGAGTATTGGTATATTGAATAAGTCGTTGGAGTGTTATTGTATAAGTCATTGGTGTAATATGATAAAGTACATTTTTATTGTAAAAGTCATGGAAGTACTAGGATAGAATATAGGTCTATCAAAAACAGTGGAATAATACCATTGAACACTGGTCTTTTGAATAAGTCATTGCAATACTAGAATTGAGTACTGGTATATTGAATAAGTCATAAGTGTACAAGGCTGGTATATTGAATAAGTCATTGGAATTCTAGATTAAATTATTTGTTAATTGAATAAGTCAAGGGATGACTAGAAAGGATAACATGTTTACTGCATTAGTCAATTGATTACTAAGATAGAGTACATGTTTATTGTATAAGTCAGTGGAGTAATAGGAAATAAAACTGGTATATTGAATAAGCCATTGCAATACTAGGATTAAGTACTGGTATATCAAATAACTCATTGTTGTACTAGGATTGAGTACTTGTCTATCAAAAAAGTCAAAGGAGTACTAGGACTGAGCACTGGTATATTGAATAATTCATTTGAATACTATGATTAAGTACTAGTATATTGAACAAGTCACTGGAGTACTAGGATTGAGTACTGGTATAATGAATAAGTCATTGGAGTACTAGGATTGAGTAATGGTATATTGAATAAGACATTGGAGAGTAAAAGTATAAGTCATTTGAATACTAGGATAGAATACTGGTCTATTTAAAAAGTCATTGCAATACTAGAATTAAGTACTGGTATATTGAATAAGTCATAGGAATACTAGGATAGAGTTCTGGTATACTGAATAAGTCATTAGAATACTAAAATCTAGTACTGGTATATTGATTAAGCCATGGGCTTACTAGAAAAGAATACATGTATATTTTAAAACTTATTTTGGCAACAGGATCCGGTAAATGTTTATTGTATATGTCATGGGAGTACTATGATAGATTAATGATCTATTAAAAAAGTAATTTGAGTACTAGAATTGAGCACGGGTATATTAAATAGGTCATATTGAAAAAGTCATTGAAGTACTAGGATAGAATCTATTAAAAACTCATAGGAAAACCAGGACTGCACTGGTATATTGAATAAGTCATCGGAGTACTAGGATAGAGTACTGGTATATTGAATTAGTCATTGGTAAACTAGGATTGAGTACTGGTATATTAAATAACTAATTGGAGTACTAGGATTGAGTACTGGTCTACTTTAAAAAGTTAACGGAGTACTAAAACAGAGTACTGGTATATTGAATAAGTCATTGGTGTACTAAAATAGGGTACTGGTATATTGAATAAGTCATTAGACTACTAGGATTGAGTACTGGTCTATACTAAAAGGCAATGAAGTAAAGAACAGAATACTGGTGTATTAAATAAGTCATTGGAGTACTAGGATTGAGTACTTTTCTACTTAAAAGTCAACGGAGTACTAGAACAGAATACTAGTATATTGAATAAGTCATGTGTGTACAAGGATAGAGTACTGGTATATCAAATAACTCACTGGAGTAGAAGATTGAGTACTGGTCTTCTAAAAAAGTCAACGGAGTACTAGAACAGAATACTGGTATATATAATAAGACATTGGAGTACTAGGATTGAATACTGGTCTACTAAAAAAGTCAACAGAGTGCTAGAACAGAATACTGGTATTTTGGATAAGTCATTGGAGTACAAGGATAGAGTACTGGAATATCTAATAAGTAATTGGAGTACCAAAATAAAGTACTTGTGTATTGAATAAGTCATTAGAGTTCTAGGATAGAGTACTGGTATAATCAAATAATCATCGGAGAATTCAAATCGAGTACTGGTATATTGAATAAATCATTGAATTACTAGAAAAGAGTACATGTATATTGAATAAGACATTAGAGTACTAAGATAGAGTACTAGTATATTGATTAAGTTATTAGAGTTCTAGGATAGAGTATTGGTATATTTAATAAGTCATTGGAGTTCTAGCATTGCGTACTGGTACAATAAATAAGTCATAAGAAATTAAAATAAAGTATTGGTATATTAAATAAGTCATTGGAGTACTAGGATAATGTACGGCTATATTTAATAAGACATGGGAGTACAAAGATAGATTCAAGATCTATTAAAAAAGTCACTGGAGTACTAGGACTGAGCACTGGTATATTGAATAAGTCATTGGAGTACTAGGATTAAGTACTGTTAAAATGAACGAGTCCTTGGAGCACTAGGATTGAGTACTGGTATATTGAATAAGTCATTGGAGTACTTGTCTATTAAAAAATTCATCGGAGTACTATAACAGAATACTGGTATATTGAATAAGTTCTTGGTGTACATAGATAGAGTAATGGTATATTAAATTCTATGGAGTACTAGGATTAAAGTATTTGAAAACTGAATTAGTCATTGGACTCCTAGGATAATTACAGATTTCGGGTTTGAGTCCCATGAGTACTAGGAGAATGTTCATATTATTGTATATGTCATGGAATAACAAGAAAAGAGTACATGTTTATTGTTTAAGTCATTTGAGTACCAGGACAGCGTTTATCTTATAAGTCGGAAGAGTATTAGGATAGAATACTGGCATATTGTATAAGTCATTGGAGTACAAGAATAGAGTAATGATCTATTAAATTCTTTGGAGTACTAGGATTAGAGTATTTGAATATTGAATTTGTCATTGGAGAACTAGGATAATTACCGATATTGGGTTTGAGTCCCGGGAGTACTAGGATAGAGTTCATGATTACTGTATATGTCATGGCATAAGAAGAAAAGAGTTCATGCTTATTGTATATGTCATGGGAGTACATGTATATGTCATGGGAGTACAGGGATGGAGTACATGTTTATTGTACAAGTCATTTGTGTACTTAGATAGAGTATAATTTCATTGTATTAGTCATTAAAATTTTAGGAAAGAGTAAAAGTATAGGGTATAAGTCCAGGGAGTTCTAAGATAGAGTAAATGTATATTGTATAAGTCATTTGAGAACTAGGATAGAGTAATTGTATATTGTATTAGTCATGGGAGTACTAGGATAGAATACTGGTATATTAATAGGTCATTGGTATACTAAAATCTAGTACTGGTATATTGAATAATTCTTTGGAGTACTAGGATATAGTACTGGTATAATGAATAAGTAATAAGAAATTATAATAGAGTACTAGTATATTGAATAACAAGGATAGAGTACTGGTCTATGTAAAAAGTCGTGAGAGTACTAGAAAAAAATACTAGTATATTGAATAAGTCATAAAAATACTAAAATATAGTACTGGTATATTGAATAAGACATTGGGGTACTAGGATAGATTATTGGTCTATCAAAAAAGTGGAATAATACCATTGAATACTGGTCTTTTGAATAAGTCATTGCAATACTAGAATTGAGTACTGGTATATTGAATAAGTCATAAGTATACAAGGCTTGAGTACTGGTATATTGAATAAGTCATTGGAATTCTAGATTAAATTACTTGTTAATTGAATAAGTCAAGGGATTACTACAAAACATAACATGTTTAGTGCATTAGTCATTCAAGTACTAAGATAGAGTACATGTTTATTGTATAAGTCATGGGAGTACTAGGATAGAATACTGGTATATTGATAGGTCATTGGTATACTAAAATCTAGTACTCTTATATTGAATAATTCTTTGGAGTACTAGGATATAGTACTGGTATAATGAATTAGTAAAAATAAATTATAATAGAGTACTAGTATATTGAATAAGTCAATGGAATATCAAAATAAAGTATCGGTATATTTAAAAAGTCATTGGCGTACTAGGACTGAGCACTGGTATATTAAATAAGTCATTTGAGTACTAAGATTAAGTACTGATATATTGAACAAGTCCTTGGAGTACTAGGATTGAGTTCTTGTAAAATGAATAACTCATTGGAGTACTAGCATTGCGTACTGGTATATTAAATGCATCATTGGAGTACTAGGGTTGAGTACTGGTCTTTTATAAAAATTCATCGGAGTACTACTGGTATATTGAATAAATCATTGGTATACAAGGATAAAGTATTGGTATATTAAATAACTCTTTGGAGTTCTAACATTGAGTTCTTGTATAATGAATAAGTCATAAGAAATTCAAATAGAGTACTGGTATGGGTCATTTTCAAAAAATGTTCCTTTTTCTGGTTCAGAGAAATTATTCACCAAACAGCCAAAACTTCAAATACCTGAATGTGTTAGTCATCAGGCTTTGATTATAGTGACATTATGTAAAAATATTATCCTCCTCCGGTTTTGTTTTCAATACATAAAAGCATATTTTTGTTATGTTTTGGAAGTAAACACCTGTCCGTAATTGAAACTTTGACTTTTAAAAATGAGTTACATCCAATTGATATATATGACTGATGTTTACTTAGTCATGCTAGAATCAGTTAATATCGGATTTTATGAATAAGGTAAAGAATTGTTACTGTTTTCGTAATATCTATATAAATTGTGAAGTTATATGCGTGTCCAGTGTTTCCTTGTCAATGCTGTTACTTTTGATTAAAATGGGAAAATGAGATATATCCGTTGGTCATAGGGTGGTCGTAATTGATAATTCTAATTCTCATATCTCTTTTCTATACCTTTAAACCAATTTATTTCACCCGAATATGGATAAAGCAAGATTTTTATGGATTGAAAGAAAACGGAACCAAGCGTATAAATTAGGTAAGTCAAATGTTGTTAACATATTTCTTTCTTTACTTAATATTTTACAAAAATCCACATAAATCAATTATATAAGATTAATTTGCATGTATCAGGATCAAACACAGATATCTGTTTCTTTCTTATGTACATCATGCTATTGTAAAATAATCAATGAATTGTCAATGCAGTTACTGTCAATACAGTTACCATTGCAAAAGTAACACAATTGACAAGGCTGGTATAACTGCATTGACAGTAACTGCATTGACATATTTCTTTAAAACACATATTACTTAAAATCTATTATATAACAGGATTTCTTATAATTAAACCAGGTTGTGCCTATCATTATTGAATGTTATTTCAAAATGTGAACTAAGTGTAGGTAATTCTTAAGTACATGGTAACTGCATTGACAACAGATTTAACATTATTGAAATTGAACGGTAACAGTATTGACTTTTGCAAATTCACTCTCTATAAAATATGTGATATGTTTTTTAAATCCTTTTATTTCCAAATGTGTTTGATTTTGACAATGCGTGTAAGTATTTAATGTGATGTTGCCGTATGAATGTCTTTTGACTATCATTTAAAACAAATTGTTGAAAGGTTTGTTAATATTCTGTATTTATTTCATTGAAGATGCCATTAACTGCAGCAGAAAAGCAGATGAAATACAATGAGAAAAGAGATCAAGACCCTCAGAAAAGAGAGCCCATTCTTACAAGCAGTATGCATTTTGGGGCATCACAAAAATGGATCTCTCTACATCCTAAGTTTCATATATATCTTATATATGTCGAAATACTTTGTCTTTGAAAAAAGACCCAATTTCACATTGGCTAAATGGTTAACCAATTGGCCAAGTAATTCTCCGTGTCTAAATAAAAAAGGGATCAAATTGGAGTGAACCCTCTAAGGTGTTGTTTTCGTCTGAATACGTATGGTATTAGAATAAGAAGTTCAGCATTTGGGATTGTTTGACTTTAACCAATAAATTGTTTAGTCATATAAAATGGGCTATTTAAAACTTAATGATTTTCCTTCTACAAGAGAAGTGGTATACTAAACATCGTATGCTAAGCTAAAACATATGCAAGTTCGATAAGAACAATGTTTGTTCTTATTTCAATATTGAACTCATCTACCATTTATGTGTCACAAGACAATATTTTTCGTTTGCTTAAGTTTTATACATGCATATATGATTAGACTTACGTAAATAGTTGATTTTCACTTCCCAGGTACATATTACTAAACCAACTTTTTCCTTTTAAGTCACAGCTAATAATTCCAAATGTGACTTGGATACTTTAATTTGCGAATATGAAATACATTTCTTAATATATATGTATTTACATGCATTTAATTAGTTTGGCTTGAACGAATGAATTCATTGCCAATGCCATTTAGTCATTGTTAAGTATTTGGATATAGAAATACATATTGCTTGATATTTGCATCTCCAAAACATTCTCAAATGTGATTTCAGAAGTAATCAATAAAGTAAAACTCATAATTATGACAAATATTGTCTTTCTTTATAATGACAGATGCAAACTCTTAAAAAAAGCTCATTAGTCATAGTTTTTCTCCTCAAGGAATGTAGATTAGGAATGTATGTTCTAATATCTATTTATTTATCTTATTCATTAATTTATGTTGAAAAATCTTCTTTGTTCACAATGTTTTTCTATCAGCCAGTATTTTAACTGCTAAAGACCTGTACAATATGCAATCCCTCTATCTCAGTACTCCTTTCTCCTGTTCAATATGCATGTCCTCAATCTTAGTACTCCCATGTAAAATATGCCTCTCCTATATCTCAGAACTTTAATGACTTGTAAAATATGCTTCTCCACTATCTCAGAACTTCAATGACTCGTACAATATGCCTCTCCTCTTTCTCAGTAACCTCATGTCCTGTAAAATAACTCTCCTCTAATTCATTACTCATGTGACTTGTACAATATGCCTTTTCTCTATATCTATACTCCTTTGTCCTGACTTGTACAATATGCCTTTTCTCTATATCTATACTCCTTTGTCCTGTACAATATGCCTCTCCTTTATCTCAGTACTCCTTTGTACTGTATCATATGCATCTCCCTTTTATCAACATGCCTGTCCTCTATCTAAGTACTTTCATGTCTTGTACAATATACCTCTCAACTATATTAGTACTCCTCCGACCTGTAAAATATGTATTTTTTCTATCGTAGTATGATTCATTGTACAATGTTCCTCTCGTCTATCTCAGTACGCCTGAGACATGTACAAAATGCCTCACCGCACTCTCAAAACTCTCGTGTCTTACACAATGTGCCTATTCTGCATCTCTGTACTCATTTGACACGTACAAAATGCCTCTCCTCTATCTCAGTACTCCTTTGACACGTTCAATATGCCTCTACAATTTCTCAATACGTCCATTTCCTGTCTCTCCTCTATCTCACTTTGCCTGTGAATTGTAAAATATACTAATATTCTATCTCAGTATT